>JAEANM010024866.1:0-11061 GCA_017656035.1 Myanophis thanlyinensis | reverse complement strand
CCACAGTCAGCTCCTGGTCTTGTTTTTACTGACTGTATAGAGCTTCTCCATCTTTGGCTGCAGAGCACATATTCAATCTGATTTCTGTATTGAATGTCTGGTGATGTTCATGTGTAGAGTCATCTCTTGGGTTGTTGGAAAAGAGTGTTTGCTATGATCAACATGTTCTCTTGACAATATTTTACCAGCCTGTGCCCTGCTTCATTTTGTACTCCAAGACTAAACTTGCCTGTTACTCTGGTTATCTTTTGGCTTTCTACTTTAGCATTCCAATCCCCCATGATGATAAGCACATCATTTTTGGTGTTGATTCTAGAAGGTGTTGTAGGGCTTCATAGAACTTGTCAACTTCAGCCTCTTCAGCTCCAGTGGTTGGGGCATAGACTTGGACTACTGTTGAATGGTTTGTCTTGGATTCAAACTGAGATCATTCTGTCATTTTGGAGATTGTATCCGAGTTCTGCTTTTCTTATTCTTTTATTGACTATGAGGGCTACTCCATTTCTCCTGAGGGATTCTTGTCTGCAATAATATACCTGATGGTCATCTGAATTAAATTCACCCATTCCCGTCCATTTTAGTTTGCTGATTCCTAAGATGTCAATGTTCAGTCTTGTCATCTCTTATTTGACCACATCCAGCTTACCTTGATTCATGGATCTTACATTCCAAGTTCCTATGGAGAAAAAATCTTGTCAGCATCGGACTTTCCTTTCACCACAAGATACATCCACAGCTGAGCGTCCTTTTGACTTTGGCCCAGTCACTTCACTCTTTCTGGCGCTACTAGTACTATCCCTCTGCTCTTCCCCAGTAGTATATTGGACACCTTGTGACCTGAGGGGCCCATCTTCCAGCATCATATCTTTTTGCCTTTTGGTACTGTCCATGGGGTTTTCATGGTGAAGATACCGGAGTGGGTTGCCATTTCCTTCTCCAGTAGTCACATTTTGTCAAAGCTCTCTGCTATGACCTGTCCATCTATGCACCACATAGCTCATAGCTTCATTGGGCTTTGCAAGCCCTTTTGCCACAACAAGGCAGTGACTCATGAAGGGATCAGCTGTCATAACTTTGAACAAAAGCTAGGTGATTGATTGTAAGTCAAGGACTACCTGTAACGGTTAATGGAAGGAAATGTTTTTATGTTCTAATTTTCATTCTGCCTTTTGTATCTTTCTCACTTTTTTGTACTCTTAAGCAGTGTACACCTTTGTACTCTTTTGTACTCTTAAGCAGTGGAATTCAATTTTTTTTACTATCAGTTCTATGGGCGTGGTTGGGAGATTATGTGACTGCATGGGCAGTTTCTGTCAGCAGGGCAATAAAGTTTAGGCTAGAAACAATACCAGAATGTGTTTTCCTACCTTCCTTACAGGATTAATCCTGTAAAGTAGAAAAAAAACAAAAGGAGATTTCTTCTAACAAATGGTTCTCTGTACTGCTTAAAAAAATTTACTACAGTTCTAGCAGACCTGCTAGAACCTGCTGAATTTCACCTCTGCTCTCAAGTTTATTCAATAAAGACAATGGTAACATATATTACTTTGCCTAGCATATACATTTTGCATGCTTCCACAGCAGAGGCTATTTGTTGAAGTAAATATTCATTCTGACTGACTCTGTTGTAAGAGATTATATCATTTTCATTGCTTAAAAGCAATGTTTAGAGGCAGAATAGTGTGATATCCCATGCTAACAATATATCAGTTCAGATTTCCAAATGATCTCTTTCAATGATTTTAAATACTATAGCTCAGGGTAATGATTTAATAGCTGACCAGCTACTGTAATGCTGTAACACTGTAATGCTGTAATGATGATGCAATGATGAGAATGAGCCAGCAGGGTTATTTGACTGTTACCATTTTAAGAGTTTGTATTATAAGAGAGGCTCTGTGAGGGCATTTCTCTTTCCATGTGTGCTGTAATTGCTGATTGCTATTTGTTTGAAGTCTGACTAAAGTACGTGTCTGTATATATTCTTTGTAGATAAAACCATTATTTAAATAAAAACCTCTGTTTACTGTTTTTACTGCTGGGTTGTCTCACATAGTCACACTGTGTACACTCTGACATATATATTGAATTGCATGGACGAAGTACTGCAAATACTGTGGACAAGGAGTAGAAGAAAAATCTCAATTTCCTTTCTGAAAATTCCTTCCATAAATGACTAGAATAATTGTAACACTCTTGAGAAGCATACAAAGTGATATAATCACTGTTAACCATTACTTGTTGAGAATATCAGGAAAATATCAGGCTTGCATTCACCAGCCATTCTTTTGGGGAGGTTATCCAGCAGGATATCTTGTCAGCTTCTAGTTTTCTGCTTCTCCTTTGCTTAGATTCTATCGGCTGTCATAGTAACGGGGGAGGGAGGAGCTGGGGGAAGAGTGCTGGAGGGAGATGACTTTTGTGAGAATGCTGGATGTTTACTTCACTCCAAGGTCACTATCTATGGAAGTTACAGACATCTCCAGCTCCACCTGCAGATGCCGCATGACCTGTGCAGAACTTTGGATTGGATGGATTCTGGCAAAATATGGGGGGGGGATTTGAGTTTTTCTTTGGTATGTGGGTTTCGTGGTCTTTTTGCCAGACCTTGCTTAGATTTTTCTGTTATCAGTCATGCTTTAGTAAAATACTACCTGATTTCAAAAACAATGGATTCAGGGTTTTTATTTCTTGAAGTTTGATTGAGCCAGAGTTGACATTAAGCAAGGTCTGCAAAACCAACCCACCCGGAGAAACTTCTACCGTGCGGTTGAGCAAAATTATGTCGGACCACGAGTGTGACCTAGAGGGCCTGGGGGCTCATGGTTCAATTTCATCTCTCTCCTGCCCATACCAAGAGGAGATAGAAGGCCTGGGAGAGCTGCACTTAGAAGAAAGAGCGGTTCGACCAAAGGCTAGATGGTCCCTTGGAGTGGGACACGAGAAAAAAGCTGATGAAGCCCCCCCAAGGATAACGGTAAGAAGACACCGACGCAGAAAGGGCCCTGGGCTAGATGCGGAGAGGGAAGATCGCAGGCTGACCCATGCCCTGCAACTTTTGCAAGAGGCTTTAGAACACAGACAAATAAGGGAGGGGATAGACCGAGAAGTCTCCCAGCTGGAGGAATCCGAGCAGGCAGAAAGGGGGGGTGGAAGCTGAGGAATTTGAGCAAGAAAGAGAAGTCCTAACCCAGCAACGGGCAATGGCCAGAGCAGCTGCAGCGGCTGCCCCCCCAGCAGCAAGAGGGAGAATTCCCCCTCTATGTCGCATTCCAAAGATTCCAGCGTTAGCAGTGAAATACGGAGGGGATCCCAAAGCCTTGGGATTTTTCCTAGCTCAAGTTGATACATATATGGCAGAATATGAAGATGATTTTACTAACGAAGTGGCCAAAGTGAGACAAGTCACCCTGGCCCTTGAGGGGGAGGCCGCAGAGTGGATGACCAGCCTCCACAATGATGATGACCCCCAACTGAGGGATTTGGATCAATTTATGCTAGCCCTCCACAACTGGTTTGAAGACCCCCTGGCAGAGCAGAGAGCCAAAAACAGAATAAAAACCATAAAACAAGGGTGCAGGTCAGTGGCTGAATACACCCAAGAATTTTGCAGCCTGGTGCGGCATATGCATGGCTGGTCCCAAGTAACCTTAATAGAATTCTATAAAGATGGGCTTAATGATGACATCTATGAGAAGTGCCTAGACCGAGGTGCCCCTCGTGACCTTCTGCGTTGGTACACCCTGGTCGGGCAAGTAGAACTCGACCAAGTAAAGAACTGCAGATGGAACCAGTTTCCCTCTCAAGGCCCAAGAGAGACCCAGAGAACCCCTAGGAGCGTTCCGACTACCAGGCCCAGAACCACAGCTTGCTTCAAATGTGGAAAGGAAGGGCATCGGGCTGCCGACTGTTTCAGCAGAAGCACTGCTAAGCAGACCACCGCGACCCCAAAGAAAGGCGCGAAAACCCCAAGCAAGCCTCATGAGACAGCACTCGAAGGTGTCGAAGTCTGGAAGTCTGCCCCTCCAAACCAGGAGGAACTAGGAGCCCCAACCACAGCGGGAGAAACCGAATGGGACCCCGATGACGATTTGGGAGTAAGTCAGCGGATGGGGCCCCTTACTATCCCTGTTGAGCTACAGGCACTTTCCTCCTCCTCTAGGGGTAAAATGATGGCCCTTTTGGACTCTGGGTGTACTAGATGCGTAATTAGCCCCGAAGTAATAGAAAAGATGGGGTTGAAATTAAGAACCCTAAAAACCCCCATTGCCTTCTGCCAACTAGATGGATCAGTAGCAGGGGGGGCAGACCATTTTGCCATGGAGACGGTCCAGATGTGGATGGGGGACCACCATGAAATTCTGAGTTTTGTCATAGCTCTGGGAATGGACTGGCCCCTTATACTTGGACTACCCTGGCTATGGAAGTGGAACCCCCGCATAAATTGGAGGACAGGAGTGCTGAAAATTCACTCCACACCCCCGAAAGGAAAAGAAATCATCGAAGCTCCACCAACTGACCACGTGGTGGAAATAGCGGCCGTTTTGAATGAATACATCGAAGGGGAGGAAAAAATTCCAAAGGAGTATAGAGATCTGAAATAAACTTTCAGTGAAAAGGGGTTGAACCAACTCCCACCTCACCGGCCTACAGACTGCAGCATTGAAATCCTCTCAGGAGTGAAACTCCCGAAACCAAAAATGTACGCCATGACCCCGCGAGAGTTGGAAGAATTGCGTCTTTTTATTGATAAAAACTTGAAACATGGGTTCATTCAACCGGCAAGGCCACGTGTGGCGGCCCCAGTACTATTTCGGGAAACGAAAGATGGCTCCTTGAGATTAGTGGTTGATTACTGAAATTTGAACTGCATATGCGTCGAGAACATGTACCCCCTCCCCCTCATGAAGGACATGTTGGCCCACCTGGTGAAAGGGAAAATTTTTACAAAATTGGATTTGAGAGAAGCTTACTACTGAGTCCGGATAAAAGAAGGGGATGAATGGAAAACAGCATTTAACTGCCCACTGGGATGCTACCAATTCAAGGTCCTTCCTTTTGGACTACAAGGGGCTCCTGCTGTCTTCATGCAACTAATTAACGAAGTGCTCCATGATCATCTTTATAAAGGGGTTCTGGTCTACTTGGGTGACATCCTGATCTATATCAACACGATGGAAGAGCACATCAAACTTGTACGCTCCATTTTGAAGAAACTTAGAGCCGCTGAACTTTATGCGAAACTCTCCAAATGTGAGTTTCACCAAAATAAGATTGACTATCTGGGGTATCGCATATCACATGACGGCATAGAAATGGACCCAGAAAAGGTGAGGGCAGTCTTGGATTGGGCTCCCCCAGCTACAAAGTTTCCTGGGGTTTGCGAATTTCTACCGACAATTTATTCCCTCATTTGCCAACATTGCTCTACCCATTACAAATCTACTTAAAACTAAAGGAGAAGACAAACCTAAACCCAGCCAGCCCTTAAATTGGACGATGGAATGCCAAGTGGCTTTTGAGAAACTGAAGAAACTCTTCGCAGCTGAACCGGTTCTTAAGCACCCCAATCCTGACAGCCCCTTCATTATTCAAGCCGATGCCAGTGATGTGGCTGTGGGTGCCATCCTCCTGCAAGCAAATGATGCAGGTGACTTGCAGCCATGTGCTTACACATCCAAGAAACTTACCGAAACTGAACGGAGGTGGGCCATATGGGAGAAGGAAGCATTTGCCGTCAGATGGGCTCTTCTCACTTGGAGACATTTCCTCGAAGGGGCAAAGCATCCTTTCGAAGTGTGGACTGACCACAAGAACCTAGAGGCCCTAAAGACACCCTGTAAATTTACTCCTAAACAGGTTCACTGGGCACAATATTTCAACAGATTCAATTTTTCACTTCGCTACATCCTTGATGGAAAGAATTTTATGGCCGATGCCTTATCATGACTACCACAGTACAACAGTAAACGACAAGAGGTCGTCCGACCAGTAATCCCTTCTAAACAACTGTCCATTCCAGTAGTTACCAGAGCTCAAGAAAAGGCAACTGTTACCATTCCCACAGACCTACATAGACAAATACAGGAAGCTTTAAATGAGGACGACTGGTTCCTGAAACACAAAGATGAATGCACCTTAAAAGATGGCCTAGCATGGATAGGCACCAAAATGTATGTCCCAGCCACATTTAGAAAGATTGTCTTGGAAAGGGCTCATGATTCGAAAACAGCAGGACATTTTGGGTTCGTCAAGACCCTACACCTCGTGAAAAGACAGTTTCACTGGCCTTCTCTTAAAAAGGACATTGAAAGTTATGTGGCCAGCTGCCCCATTTGTGCTTCAGCGAAAAGACCCCCTGGGAAACCGGTGGGCCTACTTCAGAACATGGCGAGGCCTACGGCCCCTTGGAAAGAAATTTCAATGGACTTTATTGTTGAATTGCCCGAAAGTGGTGGAAATACAGTCATATGGGTGATTACTGACTTATTCTCCAAACAAGTACGTGTACAAAGATCCCATCTGCCAAAACTCTCGCTAAACTTTTTATTCAACATGTGTACAGACCACATGGTGTTCCAGAACGCATTATCTCAGATCACGGAGTTCAATTCACTTCCCAATTTTGGTGGGAATTCCTGAAACTGATTGGCTCCTCCCAGGGACTAAGCTCTGCCCATCATCTGCAGACAAATGAGGCCTGTGAGAGGACTAACTCTGTTCTAGAACAATATCTCTGCTGTTACGTCAATTATCAACAAGACAATTGGGCGGAGTTACTTCCATTTGCTGAAGTAGCCTATAATAACTCAGTCCACAGTAGCACTGGGTTTACTCCTTTTAAACTTGTTTATGGACTGGGTTTTGTACCTATCCCTGAACTACCCCACAAGAATCCCATGATTCCATCCTTGTCGGACTGGATTGCTCAGCTCCAGCAGGCCTGGCCAGTCACCAGAAAAGCACTTGATGATGCACACCAAGCCCACAAGAAACAAGCTGACAAAAAGAGAGCTCCTCATAAGGAGTTCAAAGTGGGAGATAGA
Organism: Myanophis thanlyinensis; assembly: GCA_017656035.1. Taxonomy (NCBI): domain Eukaryota; kingdom Metazoa; phylum Chordata; class Lepidosauria; order Squamata; family Homalopsidae; genus Myanophis; species Myanophis thanlyinensis. The sequence goes on along the minus strand of JAEANM010024866.1, from coordinate 4,015 downwards.
GTTTTCTTATCTACTAGACATTTACAGACAACTCAAAAGTCGAAAAAATTAGGGCCTAAATATGTACAATAGGTCCTTTTCCAGTGGTTAAGATTATCAACCCTGTCTCAGTTCAATTACAACTACCAAAATCTCTGAGATGCATTCACCCTGTGTTTCATGTTAATTTGCTTAAACACGAAATCACATCCGAATTTACGCCGTACCCAACCTGACCTCCTGTGCCCCTTCTCATTGAGAGAGAGCAACATTTTGACGTTAAAGAAATTCTGGACTCCCGTAAACAGAGAGGGAACCTACAATACTTAGTTGCTTGGAAACATTTTCCCCTTTCCCATGCCGAATGGGTAGATGCCCGCCATGTCCGTGCTCCCAAGCTAGTCCAACTTTTTCATTCCAAATACCCTGATAAACCTTGATGGTGTATTTATTGCTATATGTCTTATGCTGTTGTTTTTTCTTTTCCAGGACTAACGTCCCTAGTGAAGGGGGGCCTCTAGTTTTCTGCTTCTCCTATGCTTAGATTCTATCGGCTGCCATAGTAATGGGGGAGGGGGGAGCTGGCAGAAGAGTGCTGGAGGGAGATGACTTTCGTGAGATTGCTGGATGTTTACTTCACTCCAAGGTCACTGTCTATGAGAAGTTACGGACATCTCCGGCTCCATCTGCAGATGCCGCATGACCTGTGCAGAACTTTGGATTGGATGGACTCTGGCGAAATATGGGGGGAGGGATTTGAGTATTTCTTTGGTATGTGCATTTCGCGGTCTTTTTGTCAGACCTTGCTTAGATTTTTCTGTTATCAGTCATGCTGTAGTAAAATACTGATTTCAAAACCAATGGATTCAGGGTTTTTATTTCTTGAAGTTTGATCGAGACAGAGCTGACAGTCAGATTCAGATTCCATTCAGATGGAAGCAAATCCTTCTTAATTACATTAACAAAAAAATTACAAACCTAAGCAAAAGATTTCAGAGTCTTTTCTTTCATATAGGTTTAATTAAGCATTTTAAATCTGAAAAATTTTCAGAAAAAAAATCAATCAAAATGGTGTTCAGAAAAGAAAAAATATATCTACATAGCTTTCAGTATTCAAGCCAAACCAAAGAGTTGCAAATGCAGGTATCAGATATCACCCTTTCCCCCTGCCTTTCTCTGGCTGCTCTGCTGAGAGGGAAAAAAAGAGTAACCTTTAAAAATGTCCATTAATATTTAAAATATTAAATATTAAGCAAAAACATTTAATACTATACAATTTTTTGAAATCTAGAATACAGTCCTACAAAGTTGGGAAACTAAATGAAAATAAACTCATCATTTTCCTCCTGACTGGACGGTGGCGGTGGGGGCGAGGATGGCTCTGGCAACGGAGTTGGTCAGCGGCTTGGCTGTCGGTGCTCCGGACCTCCCCAGTGGTTGCATTTTCCTGGCTCCGGCTGGCTCCGGCGACCCCGTTGTGTTCCCAGCTTCGTCTGCTTGGCTGGACGGAGGTGATGGTGAAGATGGCCCGGGTGATGGAGGCGGTGGTGAAGATGGCCCAGGCAGAAGCGAATTTGGAGGAGGCGAGCCGGGCGAGCTGGGGGGGGCAATGGCCTGTTCGGTGGCCTGGCTGGCATCGGTTCGAGACCCCCCTTGACAATGTCCCCCTCGACAATGATACCCACCTGGCTTTGGCCTGGCATTCTCAGTGGCCTTAATCACCTGGTCCCTGGCCGGTTTGTTTCCCTGGCCGGGGGTCAGTGATTGGGATGGCGGCAGTGGCAGCAGAGATGAGCCGGGTGAGTTGGGGGGGACAATGGCCCAGTCAGCAGCTTGGTTGGAGGTGGCCCAGACCCCCTCCCTTGATAGCTACATCTACATGGCCTCAACATCCTCAGCGGCCTCATCCACCTGGTCCCTTGTCCACCTGGTCTAGACCTCCTCCCTCGCTGGTTACATCCATCTGCCCCCGGTACCTTCAGTGGCCTGTTCATCTGGCCCTTGGCAGAGGCCCAGACCTTCAATGGCTACATCCATTTGGCCCCAGCATTTTCAGCGGCCTCAACGAACTGGCATTAATCGAACTTGTGACTCTTCTCCGATAACTGGGTGCCAGCCTAACCCTCAGGACCATCAATGGTGGAGATACCACCATGACACGGCCGACTGGACTAAAGAACATTCACGCTAGCGCAAAGACTCTAGGAACCATGAACCTGTTATTTATATCCCTTTTGGGGCCCATTCATCAGGCCATTTTTAGCAATTTTTTACCGGAGTTAGGGAGGGGGTTTGTTTGGACGGGGTTGGGGGTTCTCCCGTCCGAGGTTGAGGCCAGGCCAAGGGTTGGGCGCATCGGGGTGGTTTGGGATCCCAGGGATGAGGTGCAATTTATTAGCACGGTCTGCAGGAGGGGCAACTATGGCAGGTATAGGGGGCCATATCGGATTCAGGGAGCATGTCCCTGTTGGTTACGTATGTGTACTCTGACCCCCAAATTACTTCCCATTCCCTGAGAAGTTTGTGTCCTCGGTCCCAAGGCCTTCGGCTGATGATGTGTAATGCCAGGTCCATTGTAAACAAGCCCCCCCTCAGTCACGAATTGATTCAAGAGGGGGTAGCTGACCTGGCAGGTATTACTGAAACCTGGGTGGGCCCAGAGGGGGGTGCCCCTCTGGTTGAATTGTGCCCACCTGGGTTTTGAGTTTTTCATCAGCCGAGGGCTCAGGGAAGGGGTGGTGGGGTTGCGGTCATTATTAAGGAGGATCTATGTCCTAGGGAAAGCACTGTTTTGCAGATATCCGGATGTGAATCCCTTTGTGTGAAGTGGGGTTCTAGGGTTCAGATGGGCCTGCTGCTCACATACCTGGCTCCCTGCCATGTGACGTTGGCCCTGCCTGAGCTCCTCGAGGTTATAGCCGGTTTGGCGGTGGAGACCCCCAGACTTGTGATCATGGGGGACTTCAATTTTCCGTCTGCCGGCCTGACCTCTGAGGTGGTTCAGGAGTTCATGGCTTCCATGACAGCCATGAGCCTGACCCAAGTAATTCAGGATCCCACTCACACGGGGGTCACATTCTGGATTTGGTTTTTGTCTCGGAACAGTGGCAGAGTGATCTGGGGTTAGGGGATGTTTGTATTGAATCCCAGTCATGGTCAGATCATTCGCTCCTTAGACTAGACTCCCATTCCACATCCCCCCATCGCAGGGAGATGGGACCATTAAAATGGTTCTGCCCCAGGCGCCTGATGGACTCTGAGAGGTTTCTGATGGAACTTGGGCTGTTTCCTGAGGCACATACTCACGACTCTGTGGGGGACCTGGCGGCCACCTGGAATAGGGTGGCTGCTGGGGCCCTTGATCAGGTTGTGCCCTTGCAGCCTGTCATCCAGCGTCGATCCCATTTGGCTCCCTGGTTCTCTGGGGAGCTAAGGGAGATGAAACTCCAGAAGAGACACCTAGAGAGCAGTTGGAGGTCTAGTCATGCCGAATCTGATCGAACACTTCTGCGATCCTATATTAGGACGTATTTAGTGGCAATAAGGACGATGAAGCATTCTTACTTCACCGCCCTTGTTGCATCCGCAGAAAACCGCCCAGCCACCCTTTTTAGGGTGACCCGCTCCCTTCTTGAAGTTGGGGAATGGGAAGATCCCTTGCAGGGACGGGCCGAGGATTTTTCTTGTTTTCTGCAGGATAAAATTGCTCAGATCCAGGATGGGCTGGACTCTGACTGGGCTACTCTAGATGGGGAAGAGGGGCAGGTCTTGGATGAAATTATCTGGACTGAGTTTGATCCTGTGACCCCAGATGAAGTGGACAGATTGCTGGGGGGTCTGAATACCACCACATGTCTTTTAGATCCATGCCCCTCCTGGTTGGTATTAGCAACCTGGGAGAGGACGCGGGGTTGGTACCAGGGGGTTATAAATGCTTCTTTGAGAGAGGGGTCCTTAACTCCTGCCCTGAAGGGGGCGGTGGTGAGGCCCCTCCTCAAGAAGCCTTCCCTGGATCCAGCCCTGCTGTCTAGTTATT
>JAEANM010024865.1:0-11061 GCA_017656035.1 Myanophis thanlyinensis | reverse complement strand
TGTTTTTCAGACACCAGTTCTCTAGGTTCATGATCTCTTCTAGGTAGGCTGTCTCATTGTTGTCAGAGATCAGGCCCGCCACGATGCAGCCCTTACTGATCCTCCTTTTGAGGTTAAGAAAATGAACTGGCAGTTATCTTGTTCTAAAGCCTATGAGTGACTCAGAGAAAACCTCATACTAGTGTTTCTCAGCTTTAATAGCTTGAAGTTGTATGAACTTCAACTCCCAAAATTCCCCAGTCAGCTATGCCAGCTGGGAAATTGTGACAATCTTCAAGTTGCTAAGGTTGAAAACACAGCCCCTGGCAATCAAGATGTTCTATATCATATATGGTATGGCTGGAGACACAAAGTCTGGCGCGGAGAAACCAGAGAGCGGTAAAAGCCTGCTCTCCGATTGGTTGAGATGCACTTTGTAAATAGTATAAATAGCTGTCATATAGTTTGCTGCTTGTTCTTGCTGGAATGCTTTGACTGTAAATAAAAGAGCTGATTTCACAGATGCAATGTCTCTGTCTCTTAATCCCGTGCTAAAACACTGGCGATGAAGGTGGGATCCAAGAGACCAGAAGACCCTAGCACTGAAAAGACTCCAGAAGATCCACAAGAATGCCGACTCATGCACCTCCAGAGCCTTTCGATCCCAACTCCAAAGAGTGGGAGTCATTCATGATCAGATTTCGAAGCTATCTGGTGGCGAACAATCTGGAGAGAGTCAGTGACGATAAAAAAAGGGCTATGTTCATAGGCTACTGTGGACAACGAACGCTTCGTCTCACAAAAGGGCTCATATCCCCAAATTCAGTGGAAACAATGCCATGGGCAGAATTACAGAAAATTCTGAAAGAACATTTTGAGCCAGCTCCATCCAGAACGGTGCTAAGGCACCAATTCAATGAACGGAAGCAGAGAGATGGCAAGACAGTAAATGATTACATTGCAAAACTATGCATGGCTGCCAAAAAATGTGAGTTTAACGACCTGGAGGATCGACTAATTGATCGGTTAGTGTGTGGGGTAAAAGACCCCATCCTCCAACAAAAGCTGCTAGCCAAACCAGAACTGACATGGAAAGTAGCCGTTAGCATTGCTAGAGGTGCAGAGTGTGTGAAGAAGTCAGCAGCGTCAATAAAACAGCCATAGAAAATGGCACGAAGTGAGAGCCCGCATAGTGTGAAAAAGGCGGGAAGCATAAACCAAGTGAGCGATGACAGTAAGGCGAGCCGAGCGGAGACGATGGAGTCTCCCATAACCAACACAAACAATTAACAAGGCGTTGGGATGATGGCACGTGCTCAGGGTGTGGAGGAAGACACCCCCGCATCGATTCCCGGTTCAAAGAAGCGACCTGCCAAAGGTGTGGAAAGAAGGGACACCTGGCATGAGTGTGTTGCGCAAGTACACCAGCGGCATTAGCTGAAAGAGCAGCACAGAGGAACAAGGGAGCCGAAGGAGATTTCCCCAGGAAGAAAAACAACTGGCAGCCCAAACAAAAAGCTAATCACATCAGGGTTTGCCTGAACAAAAATAAGGGCACCCAGAAGATAAGAATAGCAATTAACATTGAAGGCACACCGTGCAAAATGGAAGTAGACACAGGATCAGCCCTGATGATTATTGCATGGAAGAATCTACAACAATTGCTGCCGCAAGTACGAAAGAAACACTTGAAACCACAAAAATCTATCATCAGTGACTACCAAGGAAACTGGATCCCTGTGGTAGGGAGAAAGACTGTCCAGGTCAAGTTCAAAACATTCAAGGGTCCGTTGGAGCTGACTGTCATTGAAAAGACCCTACCCAGCCTTTTGGGGCTGGAATGGTTCCAAGCCCTTGGTCTACACATCGAGGGAGTGAACAAAATAAGCCCAGCAGTGTCAGCCGGAGACTTCTGAGAGTTGATGGAAGAATTTACAGAACTCTTCACCGATGGGTTGGGCAAGTATAAAGGAAAACCAATTTCTTTTAATTTGGACCCCAATATTGCCCCAATTAGAATCAAACCAAGACGAGTCCCATTTGCCCTTAGGAGTAAGGTAGACGAACAAATTGATAAATTACTAAAACAAGGGATATTAGAGCCAGTAGATCATGTGGCCTGGGAGACCCCCATAGTGACCCCCAAGAAGCCAGATGGCTCTATTCGTTTATGTGGGGATTACAAGTCTACCGTAAATAAGGCGATGCAACAAAGTGCCTACCCTGTTCCAGTAGTGCAACATTTATTGCACCAATTGGGAAATGGAAAAATATTTGCTAAATTGGATCTGGCCCAGGCTTACCAGCAATTGCCAGTTTGCCCAAAGACTGCCGAGGCTCAGATGATAGGGGCGCATTTAAGTGCACCCGGCTCCAATTCGGAGTAAGTGTGGCCCCAGGCCTGTTCCAGAAGCTGATGGAACGCCTACTGGCTGGATTGCCTGGGGTGGTGCCTTATTTTGATGACATCTTAATTTCTGCATCATCTAAGGCAGAATTAGAACTGAGATTGCGGAGCGTATTTTCAAAACTACAAAACGCAGGCTTACGCCTCAAAAAAACAAAAACAAATGCCAAATTGGGAAAAGACAAGTCGAATTCTTAGGGTACTTAATAGACGAATATGGCATCCACCCAACAAAATCCAAGACAGGGGCAGTCCAAAACGCGCCTGCACCCAGAAATCAAGGGGAGCTGCAGGCGTTCTTAGGGTTACTAAATTTCTATAATGCTTTCCTACCCCATAAAGCATCAGTGGCCGAACCACTATACAGACTGCTGGGAAAGAAAGCAACGTGGGTATGGGGCAAAAAGGAACAAACCGTTTTCCAGGCAGTAAAAAAGTTGTTACTCTCAAACCAGGTATTGGTGCAATACAATGCCACACTCCCTGTGACCTTGGCTTGCGATGCATCCCCTTATGGGGTAGGAGCGGTATTAAGCCATGTCCTGCCAAACTGACAAGAAGCCCCTATTGCTTATTACTCCAGGACATTGTCCCCGGCTGAGAGAATCTACAGCCAAATAGATAAGGAAGCTCTGGCTCTGGTAGTGGGAGTCAAGCACTTCCATGAATATTTGTATGGGAGGCATTTCACACCGATTACAGATAACAAACCGCTCTTAGATATTTTGGCGGGAGACAAGCCTACCTCCCCATCTTGTCCCCACGATTCACGAGATGGACGCTGTACTTAGCTGCCTACAATTATTCGTTAAAACATAGACCTGGAAAAGCACTGTCAAATGCAGACACTCTAAGTCGTTGTCCCTTGCCCAACCCTGTCAAAGACCCAGCCCTGGCTAACTCCATCCTCTTCATCAAACAATTTGCACCGGGACTGATCACTGCGTCAGACATTACAAAATCCACATTGAAAGACAGACTGCTTGCACAAGTCGCTTGCTGGGTGGGGAGGGGGTGGCCGGCCTCACCAGTAAAAGAGGAGTTCCGACCATACTGGTTGAGATGGCAAGAACTATCATTGTTAAAGGGTTGTGTGTTATGGGGAGACCGGGTAATAATTCCTGATGGTTTGAGAGATAAAATGTTGAAACTTTTACACAAGGGACATCCTGGGGTGGTGAAGATGAAGGCCCTGGCCAGGAGCTACACCTGGTGGCCTAAAATGGATGACGCTATAGAAAAGTGGGTGGCTATTTGCTCCCCATGTCAGGACTCCAGGCCAAATCTCCCAGCAGCCCTATACAGGAAATGGGAAAAGCCCAGGGGACCATGGTCACATATCCACATAGATTATGCGGGCCCAATGCAGGCACAAACCTTCTTAATCATAGTGGATGCCTTTTCGAAATGGCTAGAAATTGTAAAAATGAATTCAACCACTGCAGAGGCCACAATAAGGGCACAAAGACGACTGTTCACCACCCACGGTTTCCCAGACGTATTGGTATCAGATAACGGGCCCCAGTTCACTACTAACACATCTGAAATGTTTCTAGTGGAGCAGGGAATTCGGCATGCCCTAGTCGCACCCTATCACGCCCAGAGCAATGGGCAGGCTGAGATTTTTGTAAAATTGGCAAAAAGTGCGTTAAAGCGCATGGAAGAAGGAGGTTGGCAACATAGAATTGATGAATTCCTCCTAATACAACATATAACCCTGAACACTACAACTGGCAAAAGCCCAGCCAAATTATTAATGGGACAGAGGCTGCGAAACAAACTAGATAGGATTCACCCTGAATATATCCAAGAAAAAATAAATGAAAAGATAAAAGTCATAAAGAATTCCAAATAGAGGACAAAGTGTATGCCAGAAATTATAGTGAGGGAGCACTGTGGATACCAGGAGAAATAACTGCCATTACAGGTCCCCGATCTTATCGATTGCAGATTCCTGATGGGCAGGTTTGGAAAAGGCATTGGGACCAAGTCCGAAAAAGAGTAGAACAACCAGAGGGAGAAGCCCAAGGGAAAAAACCAACCACAAACCCAGAATCTGATAACTTAGCTGGGGATCCGGACTGCTCCAGCAATGCCTCCTCAGTGTTGGGCCCAGCTGCGCCCGAAACGCGAAACTGGGAGATCCTTCGGACCTGATAAAAAGCCCCCATGGAGATGGCTGTGATCTGATCTTCCAATGACAGCCATACATCCAGGAGGACACCCAGATTGTGAACCCCTTCGGTGGGGGTCAAAAACTATCCCCCCACAGCCAGCAATGGAACAAGCTGGCTGTATCTGGGCTCAGGAAACCACAGCCACTCAGTCTTGGCCGGGTTGAGCTAGAGCAGGTGTGGGCAAACTTTTTGACTCACGGGCCAAACTTTTTGACTCGTGGGCCACAATGACGGGCTCACCCTCCTCCTCCCCCTCCCCCAGCCCCCACCCCCACCCTTACTCCCCCTCCTGCAGTTCCCCCCACCCTTACTCCCCCTCCTGCAGCTCCCCCCACCCCCACCATTACTCCTCCCACAGCCCCCCCTCCCCCGCATGTCTTTGCAGGTGTGGGATGCTGAATGCAGCAGCCCTGGAGAAGAAGGTAAGAGGGCGGCAGGCAGGAGCGGGGGGACGGGCGCGCAGCTCCGCAGCGGCAACGCCGGCTCTTCTCCCACTGCCCAGGTGCTGCTGATGGTGAAAAGCAGCCCCGGCAAGACGAGCATGCGCTCCATCGCGGGATTTAGTTGGCGAAGTGGAGCACATGCTTGTCTTGTTGGAGCCGCTCTTCGTCATCAGCAGCACCTGGGTGGCGGGAGAAGAGCTGGCATTGCTGCTGTGGAGCCGTGCGTGTGCATGCCCCCCCGCTCCTGCCCGCCACCCTCTTACCTTCTCCAGGGCTGCTGCGTTTGGCATCGCATGCCTGCAAAGACACGCGGGTGTCAGCAGCCTATCCCGCTTCGCCGGGCAGCTCCCCACGGCCCTCACCGGATGGCTCGGCGGCCTCTTCGGCAGGAGAGGGACCTGGCAGGCGCGGAAGGGTGCGGAGCATCCCTGTGCTCCAGACTAGCCCTGCGGCCGAGGGGCGCGGGGGCAGCAAACACTCATGGTCATCATCCTGCGCCCATCCTCAGCCCCAGCCTCATGTAGGTCACTCGCGACACACCAATCACTGAGGCAGCAGCGACCCTAGAGCAACCCTCCAGCGATGCCGCAGGAGCCATGCTTCTTGAGGATGCCACGCTCTCGGGTATGCTGCCGCTGTCAGTGAGGGCAGAACTAGTTCCACGGGCCGGATTAAAAAGCCCAATGGGCCGGGTGTGTCCCGCGGGCCGTAGTTTGCCCATGTCTGAGCTAGAGCCTATTTTGACCCATCCAACTCCCCATGGCCTCCAGGTACTGGTTCATCACTTTGACGGCTTAGTTGGGGTGGCCTGGGGTGGAAATGTACAACTGAGTATCATCAGCGTACTGATGGAAATCCACCCCAAAGCCATGGATGATCTCACCCAGCAGCTTTACATAGATGTTAAACAGCAGGGGGGAGAGTACCAGCCCCTGAGGCACCCCACATATTAAGGGTCTCGAGGCCGACCTCTTCCCCCCTGCCAACACAAATTGCGAGTGGTTGGAGAGGAAGGAGGAGAACCACCGTAATATCGTGCCTCCCACTCCTAACCCCCCAATCGCTGCAACAAGATACTGTGGTTGACAGTATTGAAAGCCACCGAGAGATCTAATAAGACCAGGACAGAGGAATAACCCCTGTCCCATGCCTTCCAGAGATCATCCACCAATGTGACCAAAGCCATCTCTGTGCTGTACCTGGGCCTGAAACCCGATTGGAGAGGATCAAGATCTATCACTTCATCCAGGTGCTGAGGGAGCTGGCATGCCACCACAGTCTCAACAACCTTCACCAAAAAGTGAAGGTTGGAGACAGGCCGATAATTAGACAGCAATGTTGGGTCCAGGGATGGCTTCTTGAGAAGGAAGGTGAGGCTTCTTCTCACCACCACCTCTTCCAAGGTGGCCAGCAAGAACCCCTCTCTCAACGAGGTGTTAATAACCCCCTGGACACCAACCTCGCGTCACCTCCCAGGTGGCCAACACCAGCCAGGAGGGGCATGGATCTAGTAAACATGTGGCATTAAGGCTACCCAGCAACCTGTCCACTTCTTCTGGGGTCACAAGGTCGAACTCAGCCCAGATGGTCTCACCAAGAACCGCCCCTGCCCCCTCGCCCAGAGGGGCCCAGTCAGAGTCTAGCCCGTCCTGAATCTGAGCGATTTTATCCTGCAGAAAACAAGAAAAATCCTCGGCCCATCCTTGCAAGGGGTCCTCCCACACTGCAACCTCTAAAAGAGAGCGGGTCACCCTAAAAAGGGTGGCCGAGTGGTTTTCTGTGGATGCAATAAGGGCATAAAAGTGAGAATGCTTTGCCATCCTTATCACCACTAAATACGTCCTAATATAGGATCGTAGAAGTGTTTGGTCAGATTTGGAGTGGCTAGCCCTCCAACCACTCTCTGGGAGTCTTTTCCAGTGCTTCATCTCCCTTAGCTCCTCGGAAAACCAGGGAGCCAATTGGGATCGACACCAGGTCAGAGGCTGCAAGGGCACGACCCGGTTGAGCCTCGGACGCCATCCTCTCCCAGGTGGCCACCAGGTCCCCGACAGGGTCATGTGTGTGTGCCTCGGGAAATGGCCCAAACTCCATCAGGAACCTTTCAGGGTCCATTAGGTGCCTGGGGTGGAACCATTTTATCAGCTCTGCCTCCCTGCGATGAGGGGGTGCAGAATGGAAGTCGAGTCTAAGGAGCCAATTATCTGACCATGACAGGGGCTCTATAAAAACATCCCCTAAACCTAGATCATTCCGCCACTGTTCAGAGACAAAAAACAGATCCAGGGTTTGACCTCCTGTGTGAGTGGGGTCCCGAATTAATTGGGTCAGACCCATGGCTGTCATGGAAGCCATGAACTCCTGAGAAACCCCTGAGGTCATGCCAGCAGAGGGAAGGTTGAAGTCCCCCATGACCATAAGTCTGGGAGTCTCCACCACCAAGCTAGCTATAGCCTCAAGGAGCTCAGTCAGGGCTGACGTTACATGGCAGGGAGCCAAGTATGTGAGTAGTAGGCCCACCTGAACCGCAGAATCCCATTTCACACAAAGGGATTCACATCCGGTCATCTGAGAAACAGTGACCTCCCTAGGACATAGATCTTCCTTAATAACCACCACCAACCCCCCCTTCCCAGAGCCCTCGGACAATGAAAAACTCGAAACCCAGGTGGGCATAACTCAACCAGAGGGACACCCCCCTTCGGGCCCACCCAGGTCTCAGTAATACCTGCCAGGTCCGCTTCCCCCTCCCGAACCAATTCATAAATGAGGGTGGCTTTGTTTCTTATGGACCTGGCATTGCACAACATCAGCTGAAGGCCCAGGGGCCAAAGACATAGACCACTTGGGGAATGGGAAGTAATTTGGGGGTTAGAACACGCCACTGTACGTAACCAACAGGGGCGTACTCCCCGAACCTGATATGGCCCCCTATACCCGCCATAGTTGCCCCTCCCACTGACCAGCATGGTGGGCTGCACTTCTCCCCTGCAACAACCCCCCTTCCTTGAATTGAACACCCCGCCCCCAAGACCTCCCTGGTGTGCTCAACCCTCAGTTTGGCCTTGATCTCAGGCAGGGGACCCCCCATCTGGACAACCCCCTCCCTAACCCCGATAAGAATTGAGTAAGTAATGATCAGATCCACAGGCCCAATGGGGGGTACACCTAATAGGACCTTGTTCCCCTATATCTCTACGCCGGCGATATTGTCTATGCCTACGGTCTACTACATATTTACTACCTTGCACTGGGGCACCACCAGAACCTATGACATTGACTGCCTCTACTCCCTTTACACCCTCAACCACATCAAATTCAACAAAGTCTTCCTCTCTTAAATTATGAGGGTATTTCCTAGAGTTGTTCTTCATAATAGCAGTCTGATGGACAAAAATGTCTTCTTTGGTGACATTTCTGGTGATGAAGCCATAGCCATTCCTTATGTTGAACCATTTCACTGTCCCCAGGGCCTTCAGCTCAATGACCTTCTTATCACCAAAGTTTGTTGAGCAAAGCCAGCTCCTGTCGCTTGGCTCCCAATGCCCAGGGGATAATAATTCAGGGGGAGCGATAAGGCAGAAAGGGGACGCAGGAATGCCGGGGGTGGAATAGGCCATCAAGGGCATAAACTGGGAGGCAGTGGTGAGTTCTGTAAGGTGGGTAGGGGCTCCCACTGGCCAGGGGATGGAGGCTGCTATACAGCAGACCAGTAGGGGCAGTAGCCACTGACTCCACTGAATAACCGCCCACCTGACCTCGCAATCTATCACCTGTGGCTATGCAGTCTCTCGCCCCCGGCCACACCCCTGGCCTCCAAAACTTGCCACCAGGACCCCTGCAGGACCCATGACCCGGTCTGACTGACGCCCATCCAGGGGAGCCCAGCATGATTGAAATAGGCCAGCCTTAGGCCAGGGGTGGATGAACAAGATTGTACTCGCTGCTCCCAGCCATCGACCATCACCTCCCGAGCCATCACAGCCACCGCCGACCTCAACGGAGGCTGCCGCTGCTGCCGCTGTTGCTGGGAGCCCTGGATTTGCCACCACCACTGCTGGTGCGAGGCCTGAGGCCTGGTCCGGCCCACGCCCATCTGGGAACCTCTGGCCTGGGCGTGACTGAAGATGGCTGACCGCAGGCCATGGCCGGACCAACGGGACTCCACACCCCAGTCCACACCACCAGCCACCATCTCCCAGGACTTCTTCGTTGTCAACACCCAAGGACGCCACTGCTGCTGAGCAGGACCATGAAAGGCCGGTTGCAAACCAGCTGGATGGAGCCATGTCCCCTGCTCCAAACCACCAGCCGAAACCTTCAAATTGCCCCAGCCACTGCCGCCGCTGCCGCCAACAGCCTCCCCATGGTCGACCAGGCCCTCGCAGCCAGTCCAGAACTCCGACATCCAGCTGGTAAGTCCAAATGTAAAATCTGAGATCTTTTAACTTGTTCCTTAGCTCTTAATTCTTAATTTTTAGGTTGTTCTCTTTGGCAGCACCGCAAGCGTAGCAAAGCGTAGAAATGCAGGGGAGGAAGGATTTAAATATCCCAATTCAGTTTAAGTCAGATGACTCATACCAATAGGATTTTATCTCAATACAAGCACGGGGTCATGTTGGAAATGAAGAGCAAAGGATTGAAATTCTTCATGGCAGTTATTTATTTAAACTCCACTGAATTAAAATCTGGTTTGGCTTTATGTTAATGTATGGATCAATCAGGGCTTTAAAACTGTGTTCTCAACTGTGTTTATTGCTACTGTTTTAAATTTGGAATAAGGAGACAGAGATGATCTCTTCAATAGAATAAGGGTTTATTGTAACAAGAAGTCAGTTGAATCAGAACAGAGCAGAGATGCAACAATGTGATAGCCTTTTATACTTCGGCTGCTGGCACATCTTAGCCAATCAGAGAGCAGGGTTTTCCTGCTCTCTGGTGCTGCTTTGCCACCCAACTATTTACAGGAAAACTCCATATATGGGTATATTACACCCCTCCCTCCTAGGATCAGTTTTAGCCAATTGGCTATGAAACGTAATCACGCAGGTTTGCAGGGTGTTGTCTGACCCTTGTGGACCTGCACAAATCATTCAGCATTCTTACTTTTCCGCCCTTATTGCATCTGCAGAAAACTGCCTGGCTGCCCTTTTTAGGGTGACCTGCTCCCTTCTTGAGGTTAGGGAGTGGGAAAATCCCTTACAGGGATGTGCCAAGGATTTTTCTTGTTTTCTGCAGGATAAAATCGCTCAGATCCAAGGAGGGCTGGACTCGGACTGGGCGGCTCTGGATGGGGAGGGAGGGATGGTCTTGGCAGAGACAACCTGGGCTGAATTTGATCCTGTGACCCCAGATGTGGTGGACAGATTGCTGGGTGGCCTTAATGCCACCACTTGCCTTTTAGACCCATGTCCCTCCTGGCTAGTCTTAGCTGCCTGGGAGGTGATGCAGGGCTGCTTCTGGGGGATTATTAATGCTTCTTTGAGGTAGGGGTCTCTGCCGGCCACCATGAAATGGGCAGTGGTGAGGCCCCTCCTCAAGAAGCCATCCCTGGACCCAGCCTTGTTGTCTAGTTATCAGCTGGTCTCCAACCTTCCCTTTATGGCGAAGGCTGTTGAGACCGTGGTGGCACGGCAGCTTCCCCAGCATCTGGATGATGCTTTATACCTGGATCCTCTCCAATCAGGCTTCAGGCCTGGTTTCAGCATGGAGACGGCTTTGGTCGCGTTGGTTGATAATTTCTGGAAGGCATGGGACAGGGGTTGCTCCTCTGTCCTTGTCCTATTAGATCTCTCAGCGGCTTTCGATACTGTTGACCACGTGTTACGGTGGTTCTCCTCCTTCCTCTCTGGCCGCTTGCAATTTGTGTTGGCAGGGGGGCAGAGATCGGCCCTGAAGCCCCTAATATGTGGGGTGCCTCAGGGGTCGGTGCTCTCACCCCTGCTGTTCAACATCTATATGAAGCCGCTGGGCTTATCTTAAGATAAGATAAATAAAATGATGAATTAGAATATAATTATAAAGGAAGACTATGAAAGAATAGCACAAAAATATT
>JAEANM010024864.1:0-11062 GCA_017656035.1 Myanophis thanlyinensis | reverse complement strand
TCCTTCCTTCCTTCCTTCCTTCCTTCCTCAAACTACCAACAGGAAAATCTCCTTTTTCATCTCCTTTCACTGTTGCTTAAAAACCTCCATCTGATGTCTCCTGCATCCTTCTTTTTTTGTTGTTTTATTTTAAATGTAAGCTAATAGCTCTTTCTGTGGTTGTGCTGTATTGTGACGCACAACCTTTTTAGGTGAATACAAGCTGGCTTGTACCTGGACTATGTTATGGAGCATGAAAGGGTGAAGGGAGAATTCCCTTAGAGTGGAGCTCCTAGATCAGAATCTCTTGAAATGCAATATTTGTGGCAGAGTTGGACTTTCAATGAAGGCATGTTCTTTGTTTCTTTTTTTCTTTTTAGGTTCAAATGGGTACTAAGATTTTTTTTTTAACAATTCACTGAACTAACATAGGTCTAAATTACGCATGATTGGAAGCCTTGTTCATTAGAAGCACAGCACTTTGGAGGGATTAGCTACATTTTATTAATGCTGAACATTGTAAATCCATTTCTGGTACAAATGATTCCAGACTTTACTAACCCCCTTCACCATGAATTCAAAAGAAGACTGCAAGAAGCGAAGCCAGAGACATCCACCTGGAAGAAGAAGAAGAAGCAGCAACTGTATTTTTCATGAAATGCCATTTTGCTTTGATCTTTCAGGAACCTCCCCATTTGCTTAGCGGTAACTACACCAACTCAGAGTAAATAATTAGGACCAGAAAGAGTGCAAAGTTTCAGCAGTTTGCAAATCTGAAGGTGAGTAATGAGGTCCCCAACATGATCGGTATTAGAGGTGAAATTCAGCTGGTTCTAGCAGGTTCTCTAGAACTGGTAGTACATTTTCTAAGCGGTTCGGAGAACCAGTTGTTAGAAGAAATCTCCTTTTGTTTTGTTTTTTCAATTTTACAGGGTTAATCCTATAAGGAAGGCAGGAAAGAAACATTCTGGTGTTGTTTATAGCCTAATCTTTATTACCCCACTTACAAAAACTACCCACCCAGTCACATGACCTGTCCTAGCCACGCCCACAGAACTGGTAGTAAAAAAAAGTTGAATTCCACCACTGATCGGTATCATTATGTACGCTGTGTTTTGTTTGAGAGAAACTTGAAAGGACCTCATGTTTGAATTTAAAATTGACTCCTTAGCGTCCAGAGGGTGGATGGAGAAAAATCTACTCCTCATCTACTTTTGCTGATAATGTTTTCACCTATCTGCTTCGCGAGAGAAAGAGATTCCTGTTCCCGAGCCTTTTGCATCTGTTCCCATTCTCTCAGTTGTGCTGTGTTTACTTTTCTTATTCTTAAAAATCTGCAAAACGTGATGCCAGAATAATCCAAAGAATCCAGCTACTCAAAAGAGGGTTGACTCAAACAGCTTCATTCGTTACAGTAAAGAAATATTGATCTTAGATATTTTTAAAAAATGTCATTGCTTTCAGCGATGAAGCGCAGGGATGGACACCGAGTAGAAAATGAAGATTCATGTCCAAGTTAAAATTCAATCCTGGGGAGACGGGGGAAGACACATGACTGAGCTTGCAATGCAGATGAGTTGAGGCTAAAGATCCCAGATCCTCTCTTAGATGCAAGCACTGAAGCGAAGATTTGATGGGATGCAATCAACCAATGGCCTGTATACAAAGGATTTGTTCCAGAGATGATTATAAGAGACAGGTCGCTCATCTTCCCTGTGTCTGAAAATTATAATTCGAAGTGCTAGGCTTTAAAATACAGAAATACCTCCCAGAAGTTGTTTTTAACATTTAGGATTGCATGAAATCACACAGAACATTGTGTTGTTGGGTAGGAATGTGCAAAAAGCACACACCTGCGTAGCTTGTCCTTTTTTTTTAAAAAAAAAATAAATTCTACTTGGAGTTTGAGAAGAAATGATTCAGCCTGTTGGCCCAATCTGAAATGACAACTCCCACAAAACAAAATTTCAGTGATAGTTAAGTCACTTTAATTCGATCACTAACCAGCAAAACAAAAGAATTGCAATGGAGGGAAGTACAACAAGCCACAGAACCATCTAAGCCAACGTTTAAACATTTGGGGCGTAAAAAATGAATATCATAAAGTAAGGTGATTTATATAAGATCAACTAAGGAACGGTTTAAAGAAATGGAATAGTAAAAAAAAATAGCTACAATTTCAACCTGGTTTACAGGAGGAGAAAGAATTTGTGTCCAATTTGTGAAATGGCAACTCTGCTAAAAGCAGTAAGGATTTCCCCACCCCCAAATAGTGTATGGTGCATGGAAGTAGTAGACCATCTACTACTGGCTAGGTCTTCAGGACTAGTTTTAACAGTCTGTATAGAATTTAAAATTTGACCTTCAAAAACAAATGTCTTTTTGCAGCCTTTTAAAGCTGCCATGTCTTTTCCCAGGTTTGCACAGCTGTTTAAACCTGGGATCATATGCAGCTGCTTTAATGAACCACAGACCTGTAGTTCTATGCCCATTTAAACTAAAGCATTCTGGTTCCCCTAGTTTTATTCTTTTGGGACCTAAAGGAAGAAATCCAAAGCAGAAGAAAGAAAAGACATATTGTGTATGTCATGCCTTGCAAGCATTTTTTTTTCCTTCCACTTCTCAACACACAATATTTCTGGAAGAAATTATTTTTTTTTCAAATGCCATTTAAAAGAGAAGAAAAATAGATGCCATTCATTTAGGTGGGAAGTGGTGTTTTTGTATGTGTTCTTGTTTCGAGAGAAATTGCATTCATGTGTGTTTTCCATTGTTTTACCCTCTTCAACAATGTGTGGTATGTCTAATTTCCTTATTCCCCTATAGAACATACCTTCTCAATAGAAGACTCCCTCCCCTAGGCAGTTTTATCTGCTACTCTGATTGTTAACTGCCTTTGAAAAGTCATTGGAGTAATTCTGAGAAATCTGGAAGGAAAACAAACAAACAAAACACTCTTAAATCCCTAGTAACTCTACTTGGAAAGAGTCAACAACGAATGACCATAAGATAGAAAATAGGTTGGCTTTTCATTTTATTCAAATCTACCCAATTCCAATTTTTTTGAATGTCTGATTGTCATGTATTACAGTTACTATAATAATGTATTATATGCAATTTTATTGCGTTTTATGTCTTTTAAAACTATTACTGTAATATTAATAAAAAGTATAGGTGTACATATTTTATTTTAAGAGCCCTAACGGCACAAGGCTTAGAATGCAATATTACAGGCTAACTCTGCCCACTGTCGGAAGCTCGATCCTGATGGACTCAAGGTTGACACATCCTTCCAAGATCGGTAAAATGAGGACCCAGATTGTTGGAGGAAATATGCGGACTCTAAAATTGTGTAGAGCGGCCTCTAAAGCACTGTGAAGCAATATATAAGGCTAAATGCTATTGATATCACTATTGTGTTCTGGCCTAAAAGCCACCATTAACGTTTGTCAATGTTCATTCTGAAGAGTTAGAAAGACATCAGGGCAGAGCTACCTTATTGGGATAT
Organism: Myanophis thanlyinensis; assembly: GCA_017656035.1. Lineage (NCBI taxonomy): Eukaryota > Metazoa > Chordata > Lepidosauria > Squamata > Homalopsidae > Myanophis > Myanophis thanlyinensis. Next base: position 7,575 of record JAEANM010024864.1, on the reverse strand, counting down.
GTGGCAAAATCCTTGACATTCCTTGGAAATGCACCAGCCTAGAAAACCTGTTTCACAAAGTTGGGAATATTGGACTTGGTTTTCAACGGTGAGTAGCTTTTCCTGTCACAAAAGAGCCAAGCCTGAGTTTACCATAGAAATCTGAGCTCAGCTAGGACTACAAATGGCATAATTAGTAACCAAATAGTCATGAAGGAAGTTAGCTTAGCAGTAAATCATGGCAGAATGTAATTGTTATTTGCAAACAAAAGCTTTATAATTGTCTGTCTTTCTCTCTGTGTGTGCTGGGTTGAAATCCTCCGTGCAGAAAAGAACCTGACTCTAATAAGGTTAAAAAATGGTTTATTGCTAGTTTATTTGTTTGGCCTTGAAAACTGTGTGATGGTGACAAATTTATTCCAAAAAGCAGCAGATGGAATTCATCTAGATGAATCTTTCAGAGCATTTAAAAAAAGGAAAGATGAAAAAGCTTTCCAGTACCCTAGGTCTAATTGTATCTCTCTTGAAATAAGGTTGTGCATTATATTTGGGCATGTTCTCCTCAGCCCTACAACTTGCATTTTGAATAATATGCAAAAGACGTTCAGATAGATGGCACCAACTTCTAAATTTCCCTGGAGCTTTGAAGTACTTTTTTTTTCTTCCCTCTTCTAGTTTGTTCCACTCAGTAGCTCCTGTCTATTTCTGCGTTTTGTTTTCTTGATTTTTTTTTTTTGGGGTGGGGGGCAATTTATGATCTTCTTGTGTTGAATCATGCGGTGGTAACATCAGGCCCCAATCTAGCTAACTCTCTTCCTTGTCCTGGAACTGAGAATTAATTATGAACTTGTTTTTCAATGAAGAAAATGTGGAGAAGAAGAACTCAAATGATCTGAAACGGAAAAGAGAAGCCAAATCTTTGTTTTGAGAAATATTAAGAATATTCCCACAAAGGGACAGGGAAATAAAGTTTTGTTTGAGGGGGGGGAAATGACATATAAGTATAATATATTAACTCTATGGTTTTAGTTTGATACCACCATTCATATATGTGTGTGTTATCTGTCTGTTTGTGTACATGAGTGTGACCAATACCAATATTACTAAACTAAACAAAAATGGTGAATATGATACTGCTGTTCTCAGGCACGGAGCTACTGAATGTTTCCTTAACACTTACAGGTAGTCTTTGACTTACAAACATTCATTTAGTGTGTCAGAGTTTGCAACAGCAATCACTTCCAGAAAGGACACCCAAGCTCCTTGCCGTCTCCAGCAAATAATGTTTCAGTTTCCAAACATCTCCCATTGGCTGATCTGTTGCTATGCCTATTCATTGGCTGACTTTGTTACCATGTCTCTCCCAAGTCATGAACTCCCACACACTGACATAGTGACTGTTCGAAGTTACAATGACACCAATTGCAACTAAAGTGATTTATGACCAATTTTCACATGAGCATTGCAGTATCCCCATGGTTATGTGATCAAAATTTGGATGCTTGGAAAAGCATGCATTTATAATAGTTGCACTATTACTCTCTCTCTCTCTCTGACTTGGGAGCAAATTTAGGAACTGAGAACACATATTTGAAAGAAACAGAAAATTATATGGATCCCAAATTCTTTTCGACCTCAAATTGAAATTCAAAGCAGGAAAAAGAATCCCTTCTAAATTTCATCCCATCTTTCACTTGTTCCCAATCTCTTTTCATTCATCTCTGTTTTAATACTTTGGCCAATTCCACCTAGAAACCTTGGGAGAAAAAAAGAACTATCTTCATTCACGGTTATCATTGTATACTTACTGCAGGAGTGTGATATAAAATTTGTGACCATTTCATATTCCAAAATTTTGGCTGACTTTGAATACCATGGCCCTTTAATTTGATCAGTGAAGGGACGCTATTTGCACCCAAGTGTTTTAGACCAGAAGTAGCTTGTGGACTAATCAGAATTGCATAATGTTAATGGATTGTAAAAAAATATTCTTAAAGTATGAAATACACAAAAACAACCAAAATGTTTCTGAATTTATAAAGTATTTTATACATTTGCCCTATTCTTAAACAAGTTTTGGCATCTGTCTCATGTTCCTTTCTTAATTTCCTCTCCAACAACTTCCAAAGACATGTAAATAGTTGGTGAATAGAGTAATTGTCTCTGTGCAAAATGGGTTAAGCAACAGCACTAGAAATGTATAGATTTTTAAAGGCATTTCTGTTTTCAACATTGTGCATGAAGCTATATATGTTATTTCAAATCTTTCAGGAGACAGAGTCATATGCAATCCTTTGCACATACTGTACTGGAAAGCTCCCTTGCTGCAGAGCCTGTCAAAAGGTCCAGTCTCTGCCACAATCTAGCCAGACCATCTGTGTTGGAAAAGCTTTGTATTTCACACAAAATCTTTTGCTCCTGCCTCCAAATAATTTGAACCCAATTCATTCTTCTTGCACTTCCTTTGTTCTGCTTGCTATAAACCTAGGGCAAAACTGAAAATGTTTTGTATGGTTAAACTCCCCCCCCCCCACAAAACACACACTTTTCTTCCAAATGTTTTTCTTCTTAGTAAATATGTGGCCTAAAGTAAAATACATGTTAACACAATTCAACTGTTTGAACTGATCTGCAAAAAACAAAAACAAACAAACAAAAAAAAAAAAGAATTTCAGGATATCTTGGCTCTAATTATCTGACTAAATGACAATTGATATTTCCTTCCGTTAATTTCTATACACAGATGTGCATAACTGGATTTTGCATAGGAAGAAGGTATGATAGGTTCTGTGCAATCCTTAGTTCAGGGGTGTCAAACTCGATTTCATTGAGGGCTGCATCAGGGTTGTGTTTGGCTGGAGAGGGGGCTGGGGAGGTGGAATGGGCATGACCAGGATGGGAATGGCCTGCTCAATGTCACTCATGTTAGGGGTGCCTGTGGTGACCAGAGAAAACAGGCTCCTGAGTTCCATTTTCAGCTGCAACTGACTCCTGCAACCCTCTGCCAGTGAAAACAGAGCTCAGGAGAAACCACATGCAGCCCTCCTGAGCTCCATTTTCACTGGCAGAGGCACCATGTACCGGTCCTTTGCTGTTTCCAGGGCAGCCCCATGGGCCAGATCTAAGCACCCCACAGGTCGGATCTGGCCCCCGGGCTTTGAGTTTGACACCCCTGCCTTAGTTGTTAGTTGTAGCACTTTAGCATTAGTGGCTTTCTGGAGAAGCCATAAAACCTCCAAATTTGGTACAGGTGGTCCTCAATTTACAACCATTCATTTAGTGACTGTTGAAAGTTACAAAGACACCAGAAAAAAAGTGACTTATTAGTCTTTGCACTTATGGCCATTCTAGCATCCCGATGGTCATGTGATCAAGATTCAGGCACTTGGCAATCACCATTTATTTATTTATTTATTTATTTGAATTTGTCAAACGATAACAATATAAAACAATCAAACAGTGAGTAAAATCGGATACAAGAATAAGAAAAATAAGAAAATACAATGACAGGGACAATAGGCACATTTGTGAGCTTATGCACGCCCCCTCTATTGTCCACTTAGGTATAGTGTAAGGTCCACAGAAGTCAATTTGCAACTGAAACTATGAGAATTTGTAGCAGATACAGCTGAATCAGGTAGAGCATTCCAGACTTTGACAACTCTATTACAAAAGTCATATTTCTTCCAGTCGAGTTTGGAACGATTTACACTGAGTTTAAAGCAGTTGTTAGCATGCATTATTGTGATTGAAACAGAAAAAGTCATTTACAGGTAGAAAGAACATTACTGTGTATAATTTTATATGCAATTCCTAGGTCTGTCAGTAACCAGCGCAGTTCTAAATTGTCCAAACTGAGAATTTCGAGCCTAATAGTGTAGGGAATTCTATTGCGTACAGAAGAGTGCAAGACTTTTCTTGTGAAGTACTTTTGGACCCGCTTAGTTGTACTGATATCAGATATATGGTGGGGATTCCAAACAGCTGAACAATACTCTAAGATTGGTCTAGCATAGGTTTTATAAGATTTAATTAACAATATACTGTTTCCAGAAAAAAAACTGTGTAAAATTAAATTAACAACTCTTAATGCTTTTTTGGCTGTGCTGTTACAATGAACTTTGGAGCAGAGATCATCAGAGATAAGCACACCTATGTCCTTGACATTGTGAGGGTCATCAGCTAGTTCAATGCCACCTAGCTTATACTTGGCATTGTGATTATGTTTACCAATATGTAAGACAGAGCATTTATTGATCAAAATTTGGAGTTGCCAAATGGATGACTATTCTGACACATAGTCAAGATCACTTTGCAAGACAACAGAGTTATCTGTAATATTGAATAATTTTATGTCATCAACAAAAAGGACACAATATTTTTTTAAGTTGATCTCATAAATTGTTGCTATAAAGCAGGAATAGCATGGGATCTAAAATGCTACCTTCTGGAATACCACTGTTGACTGCTACAGGATTAGACAACAAGTTCCCTACTTTGACTTTCTGCAATTTGTTAGACAGGAAAGCAACAATCCATTTATGCAGAGGGCCAGAAAAGAGTTTAATTTCAACAGCAGTTTATCGTGCACTGCTGTGTCAAAGGCCTTACAAAAGTCTATGTAGATTGCATCTACAGCTTTGCCTTGGTCAAGACATGTAGTCCAGATGTTTTTACAGTGCAGAAGTTGTAGATTACAGGACAAGTTTTTCCTAAAACTAAACTGATTGTCAGATAGCAAATTGTCTCTAAGTGGTAAACATGTACTTATAATAGTTGCAGGATCCTGGGCTCATGTAACCAGCATTTGCAACCGTCCTAGGGCCTTTCTGACAAGTCAGTGAGGAATGATTATTCGTTTAACAACAGCACAATTTGCTTAACAACTGTAGTAATTTGCTTAACAACTGTGGCAAAAAAGGTCATAAAATCAGGCACAACTCATTTAACAACTGCCTTACTTATCAATCGGAATTCTGGTCCCAGTTCTGTTCTTTAATTGAGGAATACCTGAATAGGAACCACTAATCTCCTATCAGAGTGTGTTCATTTTTCTTCCCTGTTAAGGTTGGATCCTATTGTTTATTCTGAAAATGTTTAGAACCTTTCCTAAATTATTTGCTTTTTGAAAGCAAGTCTTGAGCCTGATATAATTGGCAGAAAGGTCATCTAACTGAAAGGAAGGATGAAGCCTTTTTAATCATTGGTAATCTGCACAAATGTCTAAATTGATCCCCTGCAAACAATAGCCAAATACTTACTGTCTAGACTATAGACTGCAAAAGAGATTCAGAAGGGATTATAAATAAAGGGGTTTTTCTTTCTCTTATGAAAGTAGAAGTGCTAGGTGGCAATAGGGAGATTTTAATTTCTGAACACCAACATTCATCAAGGACAAGACAAGTTACAGGACAAGGATGCAATAGGAAATGAAACAAGTGAAGCAAGCCTAATTAACATTAATAGGATATTAAATATACGTTATGGCTTACTCCTTGTATCCCTCCAGATATACTATCTGGGTTTGCTTTAATCACATCAAGTCACATCAAACTTGCCTGGCTCTGTAAATCTGCTGTGAAGTCAAATATTGTTGCATTTATGTTAATTGACTATTTAATGTATTACCTGATTAAGCAAGATGCTGAGCAATCAGGCATGGAAGGGTCAGATAATTTTAATTGTCACAGTCACAGCACTGGTAGATTAGAAAATGCTCACAGTATATTAATAAAAGACAAAGGTGTCTGATTTAAACAGAAATACCTAAATTTGTCTTGAAATTCACCTTAAGATGAAACTGAGTGGCAAATAAACCATTAGAAAGGAACATTCATTCTCTGGAGTGCTCTAAAAGTTTTCCTCAGTATGACAGGTTTGTAAATCTTAAATAGATTTGGGGTGGGATAGGGGCAACAGTTATTTTTTTTCTGTTATCAATCACTAACATTTTTATATATTGTACTGGTTTCTTGTCCCTTAATCTGAAAAACGGCCTTCCCCTTATAGTAGTAGATATTGCTTTTGCTGATGTTGGAGTAGAACAGCAAAATATCTCTTCCATTCACTCATGATTTCCAAATTAAATGATTTTATTCTTGCTTTTTTTTTTACGTCTTTTCTTATTTATATATTTCCCATATGATAAAGCTAGAAATGGAGAGCATTGTAGACTCAAATAGCTAAAAGATTCAGCCTCCTCCAACAACTGAAGTTCCAAGATGTGGTAGGTGATTTTGGAATTTAGAGAAGCATGAAATTTCTCTCCCTAGTCCTGCCACAACAATCTGGACAAAATTTAGATGTAATCTCATCTACTCTAAAAAGGTTGTGAGCAGTTGCTTGTTGTTATGCTGATGTGACTGTATTCTCTGTTTAATATTAGCAAATGGTATTAATTGTACATCCTTCAACCAGGATCACAGTCATTTTAAACTTGGATGAAAACAAATTCAAATACATCCCATAGTATCTAAATGCAGTTCAAAGGCTCTTAGGCTGGCAGTCAAAATAAGTGCATATCTTATTCTATTTCATGCAGAGCAACTTGTTAAATCCTATTCCATTAAAATGATATAAAGATAGTACTCATTTTGCTGTATTCGTTCTGTGCATAGCATTTCTGAAGATGGAACGAAGAGGCTTTGGCTGAATTATAGTTAACCTCTGTGAGCTGTACAGTAGTTTCAGAAAAAAGGTTTTAGTAGCAATGAGAGGTTTCTGATTGCCTCCCTACTCCACATTCAAATCTTCTTTTAAAATAATAGGATCCATAAGTAAGATAGTATTTGCAGTGGAAACCCTTCAATTTAAAACTACTGAAATAACTTGGATTAGTTGGATATGTGAGACAAGGTATATTTTTGCAATTTATCAGGAAAATTAAATAATAAAAAACCCCTTATGATTAGTTTCCTCCATTAAAAATAGCCATTTAAAATATATGTACTTCAAATAATTAAGTATTATCTATAGTAATTCCTATCCAATTTGGTGATTCTGAAGATTATTACATTACATATCATTTCACCAAGTATCAAAACAACTGAGGAATTCTTGTTTTATCTGTAGACAAAGGGAGGGGCTTTGGGTAATCTCCTCCCTTGGCTCCTGTGATTTTTAGGCATAGATCCTGATTGTTTGAGTATAGGGGAAGGTTTGCTCAATCATGATAGCCTCTTTTGGTTGAAACTACTGCAACATAAAAATGAAGAAATATTTCTGAGCTCCTTTTGGCCATTCTATAGGAAGGAGAGACACACCATTTATACAGAAGAGATCTGAATAAACTACAAGACTTTCAAGAATACAAAACACTTCCAAATACTGTATTAAAAAGAGAATTTTTCAAAACAGCCTTATCAAATCCAAGTATTTTCATTACTCATAGAATGCTGCTTGCATTTGAGGACGAAAATGGGAACAAAGAAGGGAAAAAGGAACAAGCAAGCAAGCAAACAAACAAACAAAAGAGCAAAACAACAACAACCCAGAATTGAGTGTTATAGAAAATGATAGGTGTTGTATACTACGCATGCGCGGCCAGAGTCCACACACTGGTCCGCCATCTTGAACGGACGACCCGGCAGCTGATTG
>JAEANM010024863.1:0-11062 GCA_017656035.1 Myanophis thanlyinensis | reverse complement strand
ATGGCTGGCTCAGGAATTCTGGGAGTTGAAGTCCACGAGTCATGAAAGAGCCGTAATTGCCCACCCCTGGGTTAGAGTATTAAGGGTCTTTTTAGAAGAAAAAGGGTGCTATAACCATAAACCTCAGGTAAAAAAAAATGAGAAGGTGGAATGAGTTAGAATGTCACAGCACAAACTCCATGTCTTTTGTTCTTGTGCCATGACATTATATATAGAAAGTCAATTATCTGGTTCGTGTCATGACAGTGCAATGCATGCTTCATCATTAGTCTCTCCTATGGATGCCTGTGATCATTACATTGTCCACAATGTGTAAATGAGAACAGCCTCCTTTTTGGCAGGCATACTGTAAATTTGGTGTCTTGGCAGCCAAAGTGTCTCCCATCATCCTTTTGTTCAAATGAACAGGCTTTTCATGAGCTATTGAAAGCAGAAGGGTACAGGCCACTGCTTGGAACAATTACATTTCAGAAAGACATTGCTTTTATATCTTTCTATACTTTGCAGCTCTAAACTTTCATTTAAAGCATAACAACATTTTGCTTCTAAAGTAATTTTATCTCCTCCCACAATTTGTTCTCTCATTTAACAAGAAACTAAATGCGTAGGTTAAGAATAATTAATATTTTTTGTAGGGCAAGGAAATATAATTGGGGCTTGATTGGCTGCATTCCTTGTTATGCAAAATAGAATGTATAAGTGTACTGTATGTTGTTATAAATGAGTTGAATTAATGAGAAGAGTGGATTTTTAAAAAAAAAAATAGTCTTATTGAAGTTTTTAATGAACACAATACAAGCTAAACTGGAAGAAAAAAATGTTCAGAAGGTGGGGGGGAAAGGAAAGAAAAAGACACCATAGATAAGAGTAAAGAAGAAGCTTCCAAACTTCATCACACTGAGCATAAACTGATTTATTAACTTTTCACCCTTTTTAATGTTACACATAAAAAAAATCTGTTCTCTTCATTACCTAACTTTTATTTATCTGCAAATCATCTTTTTAATCTTAGTTCAGCAAATAGTTTACCAGGAGTTAGCAGAAATATCAGACAAATAGCTTATCCCTGGTCAAATAGTGCAACTTTATATTCCTTCTTTTTGCTCTACTCAGTATTGACCTTTAAATCATTTCTATAGCATCATAGAGTTTGCAAATTTTTAAAAAGTTTTTCTCCTCATCTTTTAAAAGTTTATCATTGAAATCTGTTTCCTTTCTGGTTATTAATATTTCAGTCCCTGATTATGTTTTTTTAAAAAACTTTTTAAAATAAGAAAAATTATAGCCTGTTTGGCCATTTTAACTCTTTTCTGACTAATTCTTTAGTTCCCTCTAGTGTTCATTGGCAACTCTCATCAAATTTCGGTTCCTAATATGGGTTTAGTTCATTTCAATCATTTCTCATGAGTATATTATTACATACTTGTTTTCCAAATCTTATAACTAAAATAATCACTATTCCAAATGTCTGTAGTCTCCCAATCAATTCAAATCTTTTTAAAATCAAAACTAGTTTTTTTTGGCTTTTTGCCAGTTGTATATAATTTTAAATTCTTAAGAATTTAAACGAGTTTAAAAAATTTTAAATCCAAAGAATAAGAGAAAACTCACCAGGTATCAAACATCTTGAAGATCTCTAATTTCCATTCAGTGGTTAGCATTTTCAAATGTGATTAAAAAATGAGTTTAACTGTTTTAGTGTCCTTGTGAAAGGCTCTGCCACCACTGTGGAGGTAAGATGTTGTCTCCCTTGGCTTAAAGCACATAAACCTGTAGGAGATTACTGTTTTTGGTCTCTGTATGAGGAGCTGCCATCCAAGAGATGGATAATCTCTTGATCTCCGCTTTTCCAGACAGATTTGAAGAATTGGTCTTTCATTTTTCATAGTGGTTTTCATATCTGCTCACTTGTGGATTTCAGTCAGCCATGGCTTACACCAGAAGCCAAAAGAGTAGATTCTTTTCCAAAGGGTCATGTATGCAGCTCTCCTGTACTGTATAGACCCTGATCCATGATGGGGAATATAATGTCCAATGAAGTTTCAGGATTCTGAAAGTTGCTTTCCTCTTAGTCAAGGAAAGGGATTGCTTCAGTTCTTTTTCTTTTTTTACAGGGATATGCAACCATTTTAAATTGGTGAGCACATTTGGAATCTAGAGAGCACGTTCTGGCTACTTGACAAAATGACCACTATAACCTTGCTTAATCATGAAATGACTGTTGTGGTAGGAGAAGCCAGTCACAAAGTACTCTTATATGCAATCATCCACTATTTTTATATGGGTGATGCTGAAAATTGGCATTTTGCTTTACAGGGCACCACCTTCTGATAGATAGACAGTAGGTAGGTAATAAGCAGGTAGGCAGATAGACAGACAGACTGACATAAAAGACAAGTGAGACAAGAAGCCGGGGGTACCATAAATATTACATTGTTTTTCTACATTTGTACCTGGAATAAATGTTACCAAATATAAAGTGTGTATATATACACTCCACTCCACACACATCCGTAGAGGGTTTCAGATGTCAGGCATTTGGCACCTGGCTTGCAATTACAACTCATTGCAGTGTCATGCGGTTATGTGATTATGAATTGCAACAATTTTCTGGTTTCTACTTTTTTTTTTTTTTTTTTGCCAGAAATTGGCAAAAAGCACCTCTTTGGGAGAATGGGTTTGCTTAACAATCACATGATTCATCAAACCAAATCAATCAAATTTTATTCATCACATACAGTCATACATGGTATGAAATGCAGTGAAATGCGTATAATGCAGTGAAATGTGTATGTAACTACTGCAGTGACTCGGTTTTTAACCATTGTAAATATAGTCATAAAATATACTCAAGACAATTGGTGACACGCTTAGCAACTACAATGATTTGTGACCAAAATTCCCAGTTCAACTGAGGATGTTGCGGACTACCTGTAGTGATTTCCCATCCATCTTGCCTTATGCTGGTGCATTATACTTTGTGCTAAGGCCATGTTGGAAGTAAAATATAGAATTGGTGAGTTGAAAAGGACAGGTGTAGAGTAACACTCAGAAAGAAAATATTGAGGTTCGCCCTTAGTTCTGTAATTTGTTTAGGTTTTCTTGGTTTAGAATGATCTGTGAACGAAGCCATTACTGCTTCGTGCTGTGCCAGCTCAAGGATATAGGATGCCCCTTGGGCCACTTTCCACAGGTGCAAAGCTTTATATTTATAGAACAATATGGAAGGAGAGATGTTTGGTGTTGTAAGCCAGTGTTGATTTGTACAGGCTTACTGTTATACTGGGGTGGGCATTGTCTTCTAAGTCAGGAGTTGGAATTCAGCTTCTCAACTTGGCAGGGTGCTAAAAGCCTTATGGTACAATAATGGTGTAAACTGAAAAGATGGGCCTGAAAGAAATGAGCAATTTTCTGCTCAGCTCTGGAGATAGGTGTACATCAGAGTTAGAATGCGAGCATTTGTTCTCACAGAGGTAGCGTAGTTCTAAATCTCCAAAACTGCTGCTGAAAATCAGTATTTTACTCTTGTACTATTTTACAAATTTTACTGTTGAATTTGTGGGGTATCCTTGGACCTGCATGTGTGTGTTATACTATACAGTCTGGGTTATGTTCAAAACAAATAATTAGATTTTTTTTCCCACAAATCACAGTGGGGGTAGGAAATCTTGATTTTATTTATAGATGGCCACTTTCTAATGGATTTGACCCACTCTAATGATGAGAAAGAATTCCAAACTTCTTGAAACTGTGGTCTGATCCAGGGGGATGTTATTTAATTCTTTAATTCTTCCTTCTTGACAGAAAACTGCACTGACTCATTAACTCACTAACACTAACTCCTACCTTCCCAACTATCCCTAACTTATTTCCTACCCCAACCTCCCATTTTGCCTTAACTTACTTACGGTCATTTCACTGCATATTGTACCATGTATGACTGTGTATGTGACCAATAAATTTGAATTTGAATTTGAATTTTGTCTTTGTTTGGAGGCAGTGGACTGCCCAGCAAGGATTGGAACTTAGTCCCCTCTTACTAATGGTGACAAAAAATTAGGCTTCTAAGGTTCAGAGCTTTGGAGAGATGAGGAGCTAGATTTAGGTTTTCAGCTCGGACTGAATTTATAACTCTTTGGGCAAGATATTTGAAAGCACTGCAAGTAAACAAAGTATGAGGAATTTCTGCTCTAGAAACTAATGGTAAGCAAATTACTAGGCAAGATCTAAAGGTAAGAGGAAGCATTTTCCAAGCAAGGAGTGGGAGTTGGTTTCAAGAATCAGTAGCAACATGAATGGAACCATTGAGCCATGAGTGGGAACAGGAGATGACGGGAGCAGTGAAGGGGTGGATCTGACAGAACATATGGAGAGTGAGGAGCCTGAGAGTAAACTAGGGGGAAATGGGCCAGAACAAGAGAAGTGAGAGGCAACCAGCTTGAATTTATATTTTAAAAAGACAACAAACCAAGGAAGAAATTGGAAATGGTTTTCTCAAACCAGCAGTGTCATCACAATCTTTACCCTTTTTATTTCTAGTGTTTACCAAAAAGAAATGTGTTATGATTAGGCAACTGCTCCTATGCATTCGTACTTTCTTTTCCTGTTCATTGATAGTTCCTTGTACTTTCCCATACCCCTTTCAAGCATGTGTTTTATTATGAGGCTTATCCAAATTGTGACTTCATTTCATTTCAAATTTATCCTGTCTTCCTATATACTTTTAATGAAATATTGCCAATGAATGTCACAATGACAACAGTGATAAAATACGAATGAAAAATAGAAAAAGAAATTAATCTCAGAATATTTATGGAAAGAGGACATCTGGAGGTTTTTCAAACAAGGCTAAATTGTGAAGACATGTTCTTTCCTAGCATCATTTGCAATGTAATTAGCAAGGAGATGTAGCAGTTTTTTGTTGTGGCCCAACAGTGGCTGGCTGAGCTGTTGGTGGAATCTGACAGTGATGAACACTATGGGACTGCCCTGGAGGCTGAGGAAGACTCTGGGGGATGTTCGGAGTCAGAGCAGGGACTAGAGAGGCCTCTCGGTCACCAGGTGGCATCTGAGTCAGGGAGCAGTGAGAAGAACAGAGGGAGGCTGTCCCTGACATGCATATGCGTAGAACTGTGAGGAGGAGAGAGCAGCTTCAGAAAAAGGGTCACAGAAGAAAATAGGATATAGGTGGCTACTGATTGGCCCCTCCCAGAGAGCTTATAGGTGGGGCGATGGGAGGGAATTTTGCAAAAAACAACAATTTACTGATCCAGCCATAGAAAAAGATTGGGAGAATTTCATGAGTTCAAGCCTTGTTCTGTAGAGATAGCTTTCTGGGCTCCCAGCCAAGTGGTTGCTTATCTCTCTTGTGGCAGACAGCCAAGAGTTGTGGCAGACAGCCAAGTTCGCTTCCGTATATATTGGAGAGGCTAGGGACAGAAGATTTTTAGTCTATTGTCCAGGATGATCTAAACCAAAAGGGTCCTAGAGGGATGGATCATTCCTTGCAATATTCCGTGTGTAGTGTGACTAATGTGTAGAGGACATTAATTTTTGAAATGTCATATTTATATACAGCAGAAATGGGTAAAATAAGGGCAAAGAATGATAGGTTGTACTTTATGTATCTTCTTCCTGATATCACATATCTAAGCTAATCTCCTCTGGGCATTATCTGCAGATGTGTAAGAGAAACAGTTCCTCTACAGTGGTTTCTTTTCTGAAGTGTTCAGATATTGAGTAATAGCGTAATTAAAACCATATGACATTGGGGAGTGCCTGCCATATACGTATATAACGCATGAGTAAAGTTGGTTCAGGCTGTGGAAATTCTGAAGAAGTGCAAAAGGTTGGGTGTAGACTTTTTACCCATCAATGTGATTTGTTTTCCTAATTACCAATTAATGTAAGTTCTCTGGGCAGTTGCCAAAACTGCTCAATATTACAAAAAAAAAAAACCAACAAAGAAGAGAAACAGATTTACAAATTGAGAAATCAAATTGTAAAATGTAAATTATTTTAAAGCCTGTAATCAGTAATAGTAGAATAAAATAATAATTTTAAAAAATCAGTTGTTTTGAAAAAGGCTATAAAATAAACACAAGAACAAATCTCTCCAGTAAATCAGGTTTATTATTGGGTGCTATGTCAAAAGATGGAGAATATAGAAATGTGGGCAGGAAAATATGGAAAAGGTCAAACTTCTTCAATACAGTAGTACTGATACATGCACATAAGAGCTTCAGTTGCTGCCAGATTTTTTTTATACAACCTTGAAAACATTGGAATTACAGTAATTGAACTTCCCAAACAACTATGACTCACAATCAGGGGACTAAGAGATTTCCAGATAAATAAGAGTTGCTTGGCTGCACCATCAGTGACTCCAATGACTTCAGCAGAAATTGCATTCCCTTTTGTGTTTGCTGAGACGAAGGGAAAGTGATGGTGTTCCAACATTGGATGATGCATCACTCACAATGAATCTCATTACATATCCAGAATTTTTGCAAGCCTCATGAACTTCAGAATGAGATAGAAGTTTTAAAAGGGTTGTTGGTCTCCCAACAGAATGAACATAAATCAATGCGTGGTGAATGATGTAAGGTTGCTTGTTTGTTAATAAAGTTTTGAAAAGTCAGATTTTTGCATTTTCACGGATTATTTTTATAAAAATTGAACAAACATTTCTGAATTTCTATGGATTTTCTGTTAATCCTTTCTTTTCCAGTGTTTAAATGTATTCCAATATTTTGGTAATGACAGCTACTTTGCTGCAGTCATCAGGCTAAGAACCAGGAGATGTGAGTGCTAGACTCACCTTAGACATAAAGTCAGCTGGGTGTCCTTGGGACAGTCACATTTTTTTAGCCCTAGGAAGGAGACAGTAGCAAGCCAGCCAAAATTTGCCAAGAAAACTGCAGAGACTGGTTTACACACTAATGACACGACACACCAAGAGTCAGAGGCAACCTAATGGAAGAAAATGTGTTTTTATGTGTGTGTGTGTGTGTATCAGTAGTATTATAGGAGATGTGTGTAAGTATGACATAGGGGTGGTACTATGCCTGGGGAGGGAAATATTCTAAAGATTTAAGAAATGTCGAACTACTATCACTTGACTCTCAGATTCCATAACAATATTTTTGAAAGCAACAAATGTTCCTTATTTTCTCTGTCTGTTTAACCATAAACTTGGGAAAAAAGATATGCAGTGTTAATTAGGATTTATAATGTCATGAGCAGGCTACCTCTGTTCATTCATAGCTCAATTAGCACCTCTCAGGGATCTTGTCCAAATTCCCCAGACTGTAGCACTTGCACATTTCTATGTAAATAACCGCTCGGTTTTGCATATGTTAAAAATCTTCCTTCTGTTTCAGCCATCCCTTCTCCATCTCTCAATGTGACAGTCACTAAGATCACCAGCAACAATGCCAGTGTCACTTGGCAACCCGGATTCGATGGCCTTTCCCCCCTACATTCTTGTACAATCCAGGTATGAAACGATCACATATATGTCCTTCTCCAAACTAAACTGCTAAACATTTTTACACAACAGAACTTGTTTTCTAATTTGAACTTCCACTGTTCTAAACAATGGAGGTTTATAAATTCCCCATTACTTAATCTAATGTTATTTGACTTTGTCACAAGCGGCAGACTAGGGAAAAAGTTAAGTTGCATTCAAGCCGACCTCTAATTCTGTATCCAGACTTGATAAAGTGAGAAGGATCAGAATGAAGTTATTGTGGGGAAAATAGGAGGAAGAAAGAGTATTAGATATGTTCACCACCTTGAATTATTCATAGAAATACTAAAGGTGGGATAAAAAATATCTAAAGGAGAGAGAGAGAAAGAGAGAGAGGGAAAAAACCAAGAAAGAGAGGGAGGGGGAGAGAGAGAGATGACATAAAGTCTTATTTAGAAGATTGGTATATCTTTAAAACTACAGTACTCATATGCAGGCAACAAGGGGTTGCAACTTGAAGACAGAGATGGTCTGATAGGCTTTTGAATCCTTTAAATGTCAAAGGACATTATTTGATCCCATTTGTCACCAAATCCTAGTAGAAAATATGGCATCTTTGGATGTTGCTGTTAATTTTTTTTTCAAAAAATAAAAAAGCAAATAAAATGGACTTTACTTTTTACTTTACTGAATCTTACAACTTCATTATGTTCTACCAGTCAGGCTTTTGTTTCTACCTTTCATATTCAGTGTTGGAACAAGTTATATCTATGTCTTACATGGTCTGGTTTTACAAAGACTGCAGGTTTCATCTGGACATCCCTTGCCACCATAAATGACAAAACTGCCCTTTGAAATGTTGTAGGAAGATGCTAATGGGATGCCTTTACTGCAGGAAAGGGGAGGAATAAGAACATTCCCAGATATAAAAGTTCTTGCCAATGAGAAAACATCTGGCCTATGACTCCATAGGAAACATTATAAAGCATTTCTGAAGCTAGAGAACTTTAGAGATTTTCTGCTTCAAATATAAAAATCACTTAGTTTTGGGGATATTGCAGAAAGGCTGAGGAACATGTGCCTGTTCCTGCTATGTCTCAAGCATTAAATCTTCTGAGGCTTGTCCCAACAGGAATCACTGAACAATAGGCAATAACAAGCTTTGCAACCTGATCATGCAATGGAGCAATTGATTGTGGTAATTGCATCTCAGATTGAACCAGTTCACACAGTTCTCCAATGTGCTGTTGTCAAAATTGAGCTGCAGGTGTCCCTGAAACAGAAACACCAGAGCCCAAAGTCCTAAGGGCGTGGCAGAATCAAGTATAATAAACAGCATTCAAAACAAGGGTGGAGACCTTTTTTTTTTCCACTTTGAGACACACATACACTCCTAAGACGTGCATTCATTCCATGGCTGCATTCCAGCAGTGGGCAGGCCAAAGCCAAAATTGGGGTTGACCAAAGCAACACCTACAAATGCCTGTCATACTTATACTTTGAAATGAAGAAGCTGAGACTTAATTTATACCACGGAGATACTGTCTGTAGGAAAGAAGATCATATGAAATAGACACTTGCAGTTGTTATGAGATATGTCTTCTAAAATTCAAATATACAGTGTAGGTGTTCTCCTGAGATTTTAATGTTGAGACAACCTTGGTGATAGTAGTAATTTTTTCAAGATTTTTTCAAGATGTTCTACCAGCTTGTGTCCCTGTCTAGAGAAGATTTATGCATGGACTTAACATTTAGGTTGGGCTGCTGTAATTTACTCTGTTTGGATTTATTTTTGAAGATGTTTTGGAATATTCTGTTAGACACATATACGTGGCTAAATTTATTTGTTCAGAGGTTGCTCATTTTCTGCAAAGTTTTGTGAGGTACAAATAGTTCAAACTCTTGTTGCCACTACTCCAAAATTATAAATTTAGACTTTGTGTGCTCAGGTTCTCTCCTCTCCAGTTCTTCTTGAGGTAGGCAGGGAGGAAAGTATTATAGCCAATCTCTTTCTTTACTGTTAGTGGATCATTCAACATTTTATTTAACAAGACCACATTATCTGAATAGATGATATTAATATAAACTGTTTCTCTTGAAAGGTTCAGAACTTCACATTTATGGTCAGAATTAGTTTCCTTTTTCACATGGTTTCACCTGGAGCGCTATCCAATCACAATTACCAAGTGTCTGCTGCCAGGTGTTTGTGTGTGTGTGTGGTGCACACATCTCTCCAATTTGTTATCTTTCTGTCCTCTTATAGGATGCACCCTCTTAACTCTTCACTCACTTTAATAGGGTGTAAGTACTCTATTGTTTCATCAAATTGGTCACCCAAGTAACATTGGGATCAGATGCTACTGGTACTTTCACTGGCTTCTCTGGTTGCCATTGAACTCTCATTTTGGTTCAAAGTAATGGTTAGGCTGTAAAACTTAAATGGTTTGAGGTCAAGTTATCCAAAAGATTTTTTCATCTGCATTTAGATTTACAAGATTTGTCCAAAAGCTCTGTGCTGAGCTGCCCGGCTCTGAAACAAGTGCAAAGGGAAAATCCCTTTCAGCTGCCCTCTGTTGGGTGAAATCCCTTTCTTTTAGGTCTGGGAAATCCTGTGAAGCTCACTTATTCTTAGTGACTTTCTTTTAAACTAGTTGAGTTGGTACAATAAATGTAACTCTTCGTGGATTTTTAAACTGGACAGTTAAATTTTATTTGCTAGTTCCTACAGCTTATTTGGGCACTGAAGATTTCTGCTATGTTTATTTCCTGAATACTTGAAAATTGCCTTGAAAAGTTTTACCATAGAGTGAAGGAAGGATTGGTAAATGATAATTTCTGACGATAGCATCATACAAACATATGTATGTACAGTATATATTTAGATCTGTTGGCTACCAATCACTGCAACATATGTACTTGTGTCAGATATCGGGATGCAAGTACATAATCTACATGCTGAGTTTACATGCCCATAATATAATTTTGTTGTCATCAAGTTGCGGATGATGAAGAGGTAGGTTTGGAAAAGCTTCCTATAGTCCTCAGTGGAAAGTGTTTTTCAAGCCTCTTTGACAATACAGTTTTGGAAGACCAATTGCAGTCCAGGAGGAAGAAAAAATTAATTCTTCCTTTCTAGGAGCAGCACACTAGAAACAGCCTCCCCCCCCCCCACCCCCCAAGAAAATATTCAAGTTTTTCTTCTTTATTATCACTATGATTAATTTTGAACTTGGCTTTTTTAGCTGCGACTTGTATCTGTTCCTTGTGTTAATTTAGCATAACACAGGAAAAAAAACTTTTAGTGTCAATGCAAGGCTTTTTTCAATAGCAATTGAGATGATGGGGAAAGGACTAGAGATCCTTCTGGATGACTAGGCAAGAAACTGCAATAATAGCTTTCCAATCATATAGAAAAATCAGTTAAGTAGATTTATTGTTGAGGAGCTAATAAAGCCATTATATATTGGTTAATAGTTTTTACTGCTGGTATTTTAAAAATTCAGGGAGACTGGTGTAGATCTATTTCAAGCTTTTTGGCTATCATCAGCCAGCCATACCCTCATGGGATTTGAACCTGCATTGCCTGCACTC
>JAEANM010024861.1:0-11063 GCA_017656035.1 Myanophis thanlyinensis | reverse complement strand
GTGATGGCCTTGCAAGTTCTTTTGTTGTGGTGTCCTTGGTCCTGCATTGTAATCTTCTGGGTCATTATTGTAATCTTTTGGGTCGTTTGTGTTTTGATCTCTTTTCCATTAGCCTCCTGTGTGGTAATAGCTTGGGTAATAGGTTGTGTGATGACCTTGTGAGCTTTATTGCTGTGGTGTCTTTGGTCTTGTGCTGTGATTTTCTGAGTCATTTCCTGTGTTGCAGATTCTTGAGTTCTTGTGGTGTGGTTTCCTGAGTTTTCTGATGTGATGTCCTGAGCAGGTGGCTGTGATGTAGCGTTCTGGGTTTTGGTCTGTCTTCGAGTTTGAGGTCTGGGTCTGTGTTCTTGTTCAACTAATCAAGAGGCAGCAGTGCAGCCAACCAGCCCAGCTCATCACGCCCTCCCACCAGTATTTATAGAGAGACAGCAGCTCCGGTCACACATTCCTTGCACTGGCACGAAGCAGAAGGCACCAGCCTGAAAATGGCGAGTGGGATCTCACCGAAACGTTGCGAAGATATTCTCAAATTTACACAGGAAAAGACCTGAACAACAGACCTAGACCTGCATACCTGCTCCCTTTCTGAAATTCTGTTTCTGAAGGAAACAGATACAGAGCAATCAGCGTTGCAAGAGAAGAATCATGTTAGTCTATTTTTAATTTAAAAAAAAAATCAGGATTCTGGTACAGTAGCACCTTTTCTGACTAAAACAATTTATTAAAAGGCATAAGCTTTCATGAGCAGCACTTCACTTCATCAAATGCATGTCTCAAAACATCTGGTGTAGTGAATTGCAGCTTATGCAAGGTTATGTCTTTTAATAAGATTTGACAGTCTGAACAGATTCTATAGTTGGAAAAGGTGCTACAGGATTTTGTTTGACTCGCAAGTGAGAACTGACAAACAGAAAAGGATTATGTGTAAATGTGTTTACAGTGGTGACAAAGAAATCTAACATTTTCTTTTTGGTAGAATGTGTGAGTGTGTGCGTTTTGCATTTTACTGCATTTTTCTTTAAATAATTTTTTTATATGTACAAAGTGTCTCTCTCTTTATGATTCCTGTCATATATGCATCACAGTTCCGTGTGAATCTATCAACAGTAATAGCTTTTCATCCCAGGTTTGTATGTGAAGAACTGTGGGACCAACTCAAATTCAAATAATTAGTAAATCTGATGGTGAGTGGGCATTGCATTAGACAGATTCTAATGTGGTTGTTATATAATTCTTCCCTATACATTCTCTCTCTCCAACTAAAGATATATATTCCATCTCTCTCTCCCCTTCCCTCCTTCCCTCTGTCTCTCTCTCTCTCTCTCCCTGTGTACCTATTTGTTTAATTCAAGTGATGATAAAGTGCAGAACTAGCTGGTAATTATATTTTATATTAAATGAAGCTTAAACAGTTCTATGTAATACAGTTTTAAAGATGCAATTACTGTTTTAAATGAATTCATCATTTTTTCCTGTATAAAATATGTATTATTCATTCCTTTTCACAATTACTTCACAAACACCATATTCCCTTTCTTCTGAAACTGAGGAAATGCAAAGAAATCCATTTGTCATAATAAAGACTTGGCAGATAGACCCTGCCCATTCACTACAAGAAAAGAACCTATCTCATAAGGCTGATTTAATCACAGAATTTCTACCATCATACACATTTTGCTTATAATGGAAGAGGAACAGGGATAAACCCATAACACATTGTCTCCTTTTCCTTTAAAATCTTCATAATCCACATGAGTAGTTTGCAGAAGCACTTGGCACATAGCAGCTCAATTTTGACATTGTGGCAGCCACTCAAGGAAATGTTCCATTAAGAAAGCAATTTCTCTGGAGTGTGCACAATACTCAGAGCGATAGAGAGAGAGAGACTGGAAATTCACATTAAGCTGGGATCCCCACATATATTAATTTAATATAAGGCTGAGTCATGGGAAAAGATCAAACCAACAGTCAGCAGTTGAATGATACTAAAGTAGTATTTAATTGCTGTCTAGGCCTAGTTGGACATGGCCTCTTAGTAGAGTAGGGGAAAAATTCAGTTATGACAGCCATCTCTTAAGTTTTCTATCTGATGAAAGATAGAAGCTCTTTTCAAGTGTTATTCATTGAAAATTACTACAGAGGTATTGTGGGACTATATGGCACTCTCATTTAGCCCTTAATCTGTGTAAATGGGCTCTGACTTTTAGTAAGAAGATGAGCTTTATTCCAAGGGCCATCAAATATACCATTGTTGTAATTACAACTTAGAAACTGGGTGAATTATGCAGGAAGATCAAAAACAGGTTTTATGTAATCTTTTAAAGAAAAAACAACAGTAGTTCTTCATTGGGCATTATCTCATAAAGCTCCCCACTGCTTATGCACATAGAAACTCAGCAGTGCAAGTAGATATGAGTGTATTTCAGTCATACCATATAACATAGCTATAGTATGAGCTGCACTGGTTACCAGTTGCCAATTGCATGGGTTCTTGTTCCTGACAGCCTCTTAGAAGGTCTAGGACTTGTTCTTCCACCAGCTGCTGGTCCACTTGTGGCTAGTTATATGTCTAACTCTCAATGAAGTATATTTTATTATTTTACCATTTTCCTTTGCATTTGAAGTTTGTAACCCTTCTTAGCTGTCTACCATTATCTGGTGAATGAACAGCCAGGTACACTGAATGAATGAATAAATAATATATTTGAAACTTTAAAAAATATCCATATAAGACCAAGGATGGTCCCAGTTTATTAGGGTATCAGATTTTATTGATTATATAAGTAGCTGGGAGTTTGCACCACTTTCTTGTGACTTCTGTGTCTCAGTTAAATCATTCCACCACTTGCAGGAGTATAAAGGTTTTCAAGGTAATGTTACATCAGCTGTAGAACTTCCTAGAATAACAATGGATATTATTCTCCATTATCTAACATACATGGCCAGTGAAGTTATTTTTTATAATGAGTAAAATTAATGCAACTTCCGTCAGGGTTGTCCATAGAAAACAGTCAAAAAGTGGGCATGGTTGCCACAATGATGCAATCAAAGCTCTATCCATTTTTATGTGTGTTGTGTGACATACATAAAAACATGAGCAGAGATTTACCAAGATGGCTGCCATCTTAATTTTTTGGACCACTTCCCTCAAAGAGTCTTGTTCCATTACCCCTGGAAAAAAAATCAAATGGTCAATGTCATATACTGGTTATATCTCTGCCATGGATTTTTAGAAATAAAATGCTCAGTTTGCTTTGAGGAAGCTATGGAGAAAAAGTATAACATGTATAAAATGTGTGTGCTTATATCAACTGGTCCCATGTATTGCCCATCATATTTATTTACTGTTTATTTCAAATTTTTGAAGTTTGTAAGTGGAAGACTTTGAAATACTGATTTCTTGAGAAATGGTGACTGAACATTAAGCTCTGATCACTTACAAATGGGATTTCAAATTGTTTTGCATGCAAATGATTCACATTTATCAGTCTGGCAGCCTTATTCTTACCAACCTTATTTACAGTTATGGATTTAAATGTGTGTTTATGAAGCTAAATATATATGACCCCTGACATTTAGTTATCAGCCCTATCTTTAGACTACAAATTAGCGCAGTGTTTCACTCTGCTTCAAGCAATTAAGTTCAAAGTTCAACAAAATTCTTTCACTTTGCATAATTGTCATGATTAAAAAAAGTATGTCAGTTTGACCACACTGAGATCTAATTATAGACAAAGGTAGTGAAATCTGTACATTCGATCACATTAAAATTCATTAAAATTATCAACCAGTATATGCATAACAGAAATGTTCTGAGTTGTGGGTGACTGAGCTTTGGACTATTCTGGTTTTTTGTTTTTTGTTTACTGCAGTGTTCTGTTTTTCCCTGAAATGGGCTAATCCAAGCATGTATTTACAGATGTGAATAGAACAAGACAGGAAATTAGTTGTTGTGTTTGGGGATTTGAACATATACCAAACTGTTCAAATTTCCTTCCATCTCAGCACATGAATCATCTCTGGAACATCTGGATCAGTTTGTTCTGTAAGGAAAAAATTGTAACATTTTGTAACTGAATCAACATGGATCATTTGCATATCTCCAAGACATCATCACCACTTATAGATAACTAAGCATTAGCTCTTACCATATCATAAAGGGCATGCCGCTAAATATTTCTAAATGCAAAATTGCAAGTGCTGTTAATCCAATTCTCTTTGTACATTTCATTCTTTGGATGTTCTCATATGTAGAAATTTTACTGAAAGAGTTATTGTCCTCTAAATAGTAGCATATATTTGTTTTATCAATAGTCACAAGTCGTTTCTAAGTATTAATTAACATGGAGTGCACCTTTCATATCCATGGATCTAGTATGATTTGGATGATTTGGAGCTGAAGCAAAAACTTATTTAGTTTGTCTTTCATGGAGAGAGGACAATGTTTATAGATGCCACAGTGTCAGCTACTTTGTATTCCATCATCTGAGATATTCCTTGCCAATATTAACAATCATTTGAGGCTGGAATGGATTGCAGGAGAATATTAGCATTCTATGTTTTCTTGTAATTTCATTAATTAGTTTCATTTAGCCTTGCTCTCGCATATTTGTTAAGGTTTCTGTGAAGGCTGTGAGTGATAGACTAAGATGTTCGAAAGCTGAATGAATGTGTGAGGAGTGGTACTTTGCTGTGCATATAAATAGCGAGGAACAAGCAAAATGTTATTTTTAAAAAGCTATGTTTTAATTCAGAACATAAAAAGCCCTGTGTAATAAATAATTTACAATGCAGGAGGGTAAAACTGCTGAAGAATTAATAATCTTTTGTAGTTTAAGCAATGATTTACATAAACTGGACATTCTGTTTATGAAAGGCTTGCAAAATTACAGTGGATACGGGACATATGGCTTGCTGTGGGGATTCACAAAACAGGATGAGTGTTCAGAGGAAGCAGCATTTTCCACCAGTCCAGCACTTGTTCCCCAAGGGAAACAAAGAGTGAAGAATCTTATGGAGGATTTACTGTTCTTGCAAGTGGTACTCAATACTAGTTCTTCCTTCATACCTATTTTTCCTTTCTACATTTGAGGGAGAACAAAAGTAAGCAGAGATGGCTGTTTACATCAAGGATTCATTTATATGTACCTTGCTGCCTTACAATAAATAGAGAACATATTCTTCTCAGCATCAGGTGC
The DNA here is from genome assembly GCA_017656035.1 of Myanophis thanlyinensis. Classification (NCBI taxonomy): domain Eukaryota; kingdom Metazoa; phylum Chordata; class Lepidosauria; order Squamata; family Homalopsidae; genus Myanophis; species Myanophis thanlyinensis. Next base: position 5,865 of record JAEANM010024861.1, on the reverse strand, counting down.
TAAAGAACACAAGGGGAAGCATTCTTCCTTATCTAAAAGAACCTGACCATTATTCTTTTAGATTTCAGTAGAAGATCAGAATGTTCCCTTGGTCTAATTCAGCAAAGACCTTGTGAACCCAACTTGCTGGCATTTACCAATGTATCAATTTGCCAGGCATTCAGACTAAATACTGGATGCATATTCATTCATCTCAGACATAGAATCTATATTTTAACAAAGAAAAAAATGTATGGTATTGTCAAATTCTTCCATTCCCGCTAGAGGGAAAACTATTTATTTTTGTTTAAAAAAGAAAAATGGTACCAAGGCTAGGAAAAGAGAAAAGTTTAGTTTTAATAATACAAATATCTATAGGAATATGAAAAAAGGTGGCCAGAAAAGTAAGCAGGGACCTCAGATTCAGGCATTGTCATCTCATTCCTTGTTAGGAATTATTAATTAAATTTAATTCCTGTTTTTCCCTGTGTTTCAACTCCCTCCTTTTTTTATATTTAGTATTTATATTTTCTGTAATTGGTCAATAAATGATTTGTTTCTGTTCAATTAGAATCCCTTTAAAACAAATTCTTCTAATTTAAGAGTAAATCTACATCAACCTATGTCTGTGCAGAGCCTTATACTGTCTGTTATGATATATATACAGAAGATTGTTTTAACTGCAACCTGTGATTTGACTTATTCATTATGTTTATCTCCTTTGCCATGGAATATTTTACTTAAAGCTTAAAAGAATTTTTACTTGTTTGTGTCTTTTTTTCAGATAAAATTGCTTTTTCCTTATATCTTGTGAGTTTTATCTAGTTCCTAAAAATGGACACCATGTAACTTTGAGGTGTGTGCCTGAAGAAATCTGTCTCCACTATTGTACCAAACATGCAAATCTTTCCAACTTATCAAGAAAGGACAATGCAGCTGTATATAATATGATCTAAAATTATGTAGTACTTTGAAATGATGCTTTGATCCACCAAAGCTTGACTTAAAATGGTTCATCAAAACTAATACAGAAATAAAATTGATATTATTTGGAAGCTGTTTTGAAGCAGAAGATCTGTATCAGGGGGCTACAAAGCATTTTTGAACCATTTCAAAGTGCTTCACAGAAGTATCATTGACTTTTTTAACCACTTCTGAATCTGTTAAGGAACATATGGAATGTTGTAATTTCATTTCCATATATCTGATCAATGAGTTTGATCATTTCATTGAACTCTACCTAGTTGGGCTATTTTGGGATGGTCAACATTGCTTTTATTTTTTCAGGTCCCAGTTTCTTCACTGTGTTCAAATACAATCCTGTACTTTATGCTTTGTGTCTCTTGTTGCAAAGGCACTGAATGTGAGCTCAAGGCTGAACAGTTCAGTATGTACAACTTACTCAAAACTTATTTTCAAATTCTGCATGACTGGTGTAGGCCTGGATATTATAACAATGATTGAATAGTTGCCAACTAACATTACAGACACTACTATTTTAAAAGGTAAGAGTTAATTCATACAAGCCTATGAATGCTGCATGTTCTTCATCATTGTATCATGCTGGTGATGGGGGGGGGGGGTGGCATCTTTAGACAGGGCCAACTTTCAAAACCAGTATTGCAACTATTGCAGCTATTCTGAATCAGGAACTGAAATATCCTTTTGCATGTAAAATGAAAAGATACAGAAATATATTTCTAAATTTAATAGTATATTATAAAGATTGAATTAGTTTCATACAAATGCACCCACTATAAATATATTAATGTTCATTTCTATAATGATGTGTAGATAGTGATGATCTTTTCCTTTTCTTTCATACATTTTAATCATTATTATATATTACTCTTTTCATTGATTGTGCAAACATTGTTCTATTAATTATGATGATTTTTTATTATTTTATTGGTTGTTATATAAAACACCACATTAAAAAAAAAACCTATGTTGGCACTTCAGAAAACCTAATGATCAGAATAAGGAAAGTACATTACCAAAAAGGTAAGTCAATGGTCATTCCTCAGGATCATGCCAAACCTGCCATTCCATAAAACAAAAGGAAATCTAATACTTCAAAATATTTATTTTTAAAATAGCTTCATTGCTTTATCTCCAGGTAGTTGGAGTACCTAGATGTACTCTAAGGTACCTTCCAATTCTATGTTCATAAACACTCTACAAGGATCTTTGGTTGATAAACTGGAAGCTACTGTGCTGTCCTTTTTTCTAACTTTGCTATCTTTTAAAAAAAGATCTGGGGAAATATTTTAAACATTTATTGTAGCACAATTTTTGCAGATATCCATGAAGTTAGATAAGGTTTATTTATTTATTTATTTATTTATTTATTTATCATATTGCATGCCATGCATAGACTAGCAATATAAATTAACATTTCAACTAGATTAGTAGATTAATACAGATTAGTACATTACTTATTAGATTACTTAATAGATTACCTAGTAAAGTAGATCAATACTAATTAGATTATTAATTAATACTAATTAGTAGATTAATACTAATCCATATTAGTAGGTTCTACTAATCTAGATAGGGTTAGTATCCTTTAATGAGTCAGGGACCAGGACTAATTTCATTTCATTCTATGAAAAAAGGAGCTGCAGACTTTGTGATGTTTTTCCATTATAGCCCATGGATAACCCTTTTTTTAAAAAATTGAACATCAAAGAGGCTCCAATACATTTAGATTGCCTAAGATCAGAAACGTGAACCAAATCTTGTCTTGTTTGCATCTCCAATTCACATTGACTCAGGTCTGATTCTTAGAAGCCTATTACCATGGCTAATTTACATTTCTTTCTAGAATATAAAACATAATAATCATGCAAAATCTCACTCAACAATAGTCAGGAAGACATTTAAACCTGTTTAATGATTAATTTGCATTTGGGTTATTAATTTGAAAAAAAATAATGTTCTTGTTGTACTTAAAATAGTTAAAATATACTTTCAGATTTATTTATTTTGCTCCTTGCTACTCAAGAGTAATACAAAAATTGCTGCAAGTTTCAGCTCAAGCCATGTCAACATGTCAGCTCATGTAAAAATAAGAAATTCTTGGTAGCATTACTTGAGGGAACTGTCATAATAAAAAAAAATTCCCAGGAACACTGACATGCAGACATCAAGAACTTGTTCTTGTATTTGAAAGCCCTTTGGACATGTTTTGGTTTTTCACTAGGAGGGTTAGCTTGCTGAAAACATGGCAGTATCAGCAATTCCCAATCAGACTTCTGATGTTCTTTCCAAGGTCTTATACTCCCAGAATACTCAGCCATCATGATTAAAGGCATGATATTTTTTTTAATGTACCCAGACTTTTTAAATTTTAAGAAATAATGCAGTGTAATAGCCCTTATTTGAAGTACATCTATGGTAAATTACTGAGATAATTTTGTGCAAAGGTTTGAAGTGATTATTCTGCATTCTGTTATTCTGTATTCTGATTTTAAAGAATGACAATGAACATTTCTAAATGAATTAAAGCTGATTGTCAGGGAAGGAGCTAGAATTGTAAGAAGGCAAATCCTTAGTAATTACCATCAAATTAACCAGCCATTAAGATTGTCAACAGTTCATGAAAGAACACTGTACAGTTATTCAGAACAACAAGTTTCTTTCACAACACTCCAAAGTTTTCTAAATATTCCCAGATTGTTCTCAATTCTAAAATCTCTCTATCAAAAGGATTGTTTTCTGACCAGAACCATCTAAAGTCCTTCACAAAGGGTGGTCTCCAGAACTTCATTCCAATCTAAAACAGTCCCACCTATGATTGTTTGCAATGGCTGGCATGCCTTCTTCTCAACAGAAACTAACTAGGAAGGCATTTTGTCCTGGGTTGTTGGGCTGTCACTTTTAAAAATAATTTTACCTTCTGTCCATGGTACTGAAGTGTTTCCCTTTCCCTTTAAAAAACGTTTTAAGTTGTAACCTAAACACATTGGTGATTTGTTTCTTTGAAACTGAACTTGGTTGTTCTCCACTACAAAATTTCTATGGGTCCACAAAGAAAGGTAGGATCAAGAGCCTCAGTGGTGCAGTGGTTAGAGTGCAGTACTGCAGGCTACTTCTGCTGACTGTCTGCTGCCTGCAGTTTGGCAGTTCAAATCCACCAGGCTCAAGGTTGACTCAGCCTTCCAGTCTTTACCTGGGATGGGTAAAATGAGGACCCAAACTATTGGGGGCAATATTCTGACTCTGTAAATCACTTAGAGAAGACTGAAAAGCACTATAAAGCAGTATATAAGTCTAAGTGCTATTGCTATTGCTATCATAACCTACATAACATAGACCAACAGTGAGAGCACAAGAGCAAGAAAAAAAGAGAAAAGAAATATTCTATGCTATTCTCAAAGGACATAATATGACAAGTTGTGTGTCTGTGTCTGTGTGAATGCATCCATGTATGCAGACATCTGGGAAAACACTAAGAAGGCACTAGTAAACTGGTGTACACAGAATCCATCCAAGGAGACTTGCCTTCCCTGCATAGATGGAAAGGGCAAGAAGGTCTTGGATGGGAAAAGGTACAGTCAATAAGGTCTTACAATGATCACAGTCTAAACTGAACACTACATTGGCCTTGTTGCCAACCTACTGCAATCAAGATTAGAATTTTATATCCTGAGATAATTAAATCCAAGGAAATCTTTGCTTCTTCAATTCTTCCTAAATGAAGTAGTCATATTGTACTATCTACAAACATAAAAACCACATTCTCAACATTTATGTAGCAGCAATCTTGTCTGCTGTTTTGTATATTCACACAGGACAAATCTAGATTTAAAAATAGGCAATACTATAATCACCATAGCCTTTACCTTGTGGAAAATAGTCTGTAGACCTCTTTGGTGTGGTTTTGGCATGTTGTGGTTAAAGCCATTCAAGTTCGAGCATTTATCCCTGATCTCAGCAAGTACTTATGTCTAAATCTTATTTTATTTTAACGTGGAACCAAAGAGATTGAACTTCATGAGTGCGTCTGTCAAGGAGAATAAGCTCTGTCAGATGCTGCATATTGTCAGCCTGGAAACTTGCCAAACTACTGAACAACCTTTGTGATGTAACACAGTTATATCTTGGACAAAGAAAATCTATAAAGCTAAAGTGCTGCTTTTTTGTTTTTTGTTTAATGCAGTCTGGATTCAGAACAACTACTTCAGCAGTTCAGATTGTTTGATAGATTGCATGCTTTTTTAAAAATTCATAGTGGCTTTTTAATTCATGATGGCTTAGAAATCCAAGAAACACCTTGCTAAAACTGGAAGTATAACTCAATAAATAGAATAGAATAGAATTCTTTATTGTCCAAGTGAGATTGGACACACAAGAAATTTGACTTCAGTGCATATGCTCTCAGTGTACATTAAAGGAAATGGTACATGCAGCAGGAATTATAGAATAAAACACTTAATGATAGTCATTGGATACAAATAAGCAGTCAAATCATACTAGGAGACAATAATCAATATAAATTATAATAAGCAACAAGTTATAGTCATAGTGGGGTGGGTGGGTGATGGAATGATAAGAATAGTAGTAATGCAGACTTAATAAATAGTTACACAGTGTTGAGGGAATTATTTGTTTAGCAGAGTGATAGCTTTTGGGAAAAAGCTGTTCTTGTGTCTAATTGTTCTTATGTGCACCCTATAGCATCGTTTTGAGGGTAGGAGTTGAAACAGTTTATGAAATAGTTTATGTCCAGGATGTGACTGGACCTTAAATATTTTCCCACCCCTCTTTTTGAGTCGTGCAGTATACAGGTCCTAACCCTAACCCTAACCGGACAGTTACAGAGGTGCAGATGACCGACTCAATAATTCCTCTGTAGAACTGGATCAGCAGCTCCTTGGGCAG
>JAEANM010024859.1:0-11064 GCA_017656035.1 Myanophis thanlyinensis | reverse complement strand
TATTATTTTTATTGTTTCTTTTTTGTTTATGTTTTGTTTGTTATTATTAATAAAAAATTTAATAAAAAAAAAAAAAGTATAACAACCCTGAGGGAAGAATTTTAATACTAAAAATACAATTTGAAAGAAAGACTTTACTACTGATGACGATTTATGCCCCAAATGAACATCAAAAGGAATTCTATGATATACTACACAGAAAAATTATAGAATTAGGACAGGGAAACATATGTATGATTGGAGATTTTAATGCAGTAGCAGATGGAAAGATAGATCATGTTAGTGAATGCAAGAGAAAAAACAAACGAAATACGTTACCAGGGACCTTTCAAGATATGGCACAAGAATTTAACTCAATACAGAGAATTTCATCCAAAAAATAAGGAATATACCTATTATTCAAATCCAGGATAGATATGTGGACAAATAATTCTATTCTATTCTAAAGATAAAATGGATATGTATCCATCCAAAGTATAACCTTTGGAAGATATCTCAAAATTAGCTTTTAAAATATGTACACTTCTAAATTGTCAAGCAAATCAATATATATGTAGTAGTATTCTATGAAGAATTTATTTAACATGATGAAAAGAGAGGAAGGAAAGAAAGAATTCTTGCTGTAACAAGAAATGTGAACTAGTAGTTCTAAGAATAGTGATTTTCTCCCTTTCATTGGTTGTTAGTATAACATATTTATAACAATAGCACTTACACTAACATACCACTTCATAGTGCTTTATAGCAGTCTCTAGGTCCATGGTGGCGAACTTTTTACTTATCAAGTGCCAAAAAGTATGTGCTTTGCGCATGCCATCCGCACTTGCATACGGCTCCTCCATGTGCGTTGCATGTGCAACTGGACCATCTGTGCACACATGCAGCTTTTGCACATGCAATGCATCAAAACGAAGGCCGGAAGACTAGTTGGGGACTCTGCAATTGCGCATGTGTGCATGCACATGCTCAGTTGGAGATAAGTTGACCAACAGCTTGTGTGCCCAACAAGATGGCTTTGCATGCCACCTGTGGCACCCATGCCATAAGTTCATCATCATGGCTCTAGGTGATTTACAGAGTCAGCATATTATCTCCAACAATCTGGGTTCTATTTTACTGACCTCAGAAGGATGGAAGGCTGAGTCAACTTTCAGTTGGTGAGAATCAAATTCCTGGCAGAATTAGCCTGCAATACTGCAATCTAACCACTATCATGGGTCTTTATGATGTACATTTACAATTTATGGCATGAATAAAATATGCACAGATATAAATTTATTCTTCAGATGCTGATTACTTTGGAATGGAGTTAGGGATTGGGAATTGGGTAAATAGTTCCTCTGCACATGTGAAGGAAGTTCAAGCTGCTATTGTTTGTGAGATCTTACTCAACACGCATGTGTCATTATTTTTCTACAAGTTCAATATCAGTGAACTTTTGATATACAAGGAACATAATAATGTTTCTATAGTATAAACTTTGACTAAAATTATGAAAAAATGGGTGGTGTGCAAGGGGGAGTACAAAATTCATCATGTTTCATGAATGACTAGTTTCAAGATTCCTAAAATCAGGAAATCCCATTCAAATAACAGATGTTATATATAGTTCTGCTGAAACTATAAAAATTGCTTTGCTGGAAATATTCATTGAACAGATTTTTCCCCCATAAATGCAGTGGAAGTCTATGAAGTACAAAACATGGATTTGTTTTCAAAAGTCTGGAAATGAATTTTTATAATATATATGTCAAGATTAAAAGGAAAGGGATATGTCCACCAGAAAATGTATTTGCTCTCACGATTTGTACATATTCAAAATGGTCCTTTTAATGGCTTAAGAATCCAAAACAAGTAACATCCCAATACAGTACTCTTCAAAAGGCATTCAAAAGAATTTCAGTCTATGGGGCTATTGGTTCAAGTGAAAAGAAATAAAACAGTTAAGAGTCAGGAGAAAAAAACAGTTTTTTTAAAGTCATATAATTCTGTCAATACTATTTTTCCAGTGATAGAAAATGAACTGAGCTAAAAGTGGAAAGCATGCTTTTCAACATTAGTGACATGGAGATTAAAAACATCTTTCCATCAAAAGAAAACACAGTTGGAATGTTCTACAAGCATATAGTGCATGCACAAACATCCAAACAAATGATACAGAAAAACCTGCAATTTTTCTATCAATATTCATGTTTATATCATTAACAGGAGATTTAAAAATTATCCAAGATAAAAACAGGTGAAAAAATAGGAAAACACACACACACACATTTGAAAATGTAAATAACATTTTTTTTTATTTTCAGGCTCCATCCCAGGCTAAAATTAATATAAACAATTAACTTTACCACCGTAATTCTTTAGCTGCCGATCTTGCATCTGACCAAACCCATAGAGCTGTTTTCTTCCTACTATTTAATCCAATCCACAAAATCTCATGTGAGACTGCAGATGATATCCAAGCCTGTCAAAATTTTATAGAACAAAGACTTTATTCTTGTGTTAGAATAATCTCTTATACAGATGAAGAACAAAAATTTGGAATTTCCTCTTTTGCCATGTTATTGTGATGTTTCCAAAAATGGAAAATACCAAAGTATAGAATAAAAAAAACTTGCCTACTTTTCTATTTTAAATGAAATATAAAATTGTTAATATATAAAATAAATTAGGCTATGTTGGAAATACTCAAAACAAATCTATATGTGACCTTAACTTAAACCTTATTTTGCCATAACTTTATATGGCAAATGTGAATTCGATATTGTATGAAAAAGAAAACTAATTAAATAGCCTTTGAAATAGAACTAATTTGATTTAAAACAAATTCATTTAAATAATTCCTTAGAAAGAGTCAATTTGAATAGTATCACTACTAGAAACAATTGTTCATATAGTATATATGTATGTATGTATGACATACATTATATGATATACATTGTATGTATAAGTATATTTTATGTATAATGATAGGATTCGACTGGTTTGCACCAGTTCAGCTGAACTGGTTGTTAATTTTTTGCATAGTTCAGTGAACTGGTTGATCCCACCCCCTAGGGTTGCCATTCAGGGTAGGAAAGCTGCAGGGAGGCTGCAAGCTGCGCTGATCAGCTGGGAGGTAGCAAATAGACCGGCCCCACCAATCAGCTGGGAGGCTGCCTCCCCCTCCCCCGTGTCCCGTTTTTAGCCTGGAGAGCCTCCTGCAAAATCCTGCAGCAACCACAATTCCCTTTCTAACCTGCTTTCCAGCTCTGTTCTGTGGCATGCAGGTCAACAAAAGAAGACCATTTTGTATTACCATTGCTCTGAGACAGGATGGAAGTGGGGATTTTGCATTATCATTGCTCTGAGATGGGGTGGAAGTGAGGATTTTTGCTCGTAAGTAAGAACCAGTAAAAGAGGAATAGAAAAATCCCTATCTGTAGATCAGTGTGTTTCAGCCTTGGCACGTTTAAAATGGGTGAACTTCATGCTGCCTTGGGAATTCTGGCAACTGAAGTCCATGCACCTTAAAACTGCCAAAGTTGTGAAGCATGGGTGTACACTAGAGCTTAGGATTTTCCATTCCTGTTATATTTGGAGTTGGTGCAATTAAATAAATCAGTTGTGGTTTCCTTAACAAATAGTTAACAAATAGTTAAAGCGATATGAACCATTGCTGGACTTTTTGTGAGAAACTTGAATTAAAAGTTGATCTGGGTGTTGATGATTAGCTATGGGATTATGGAAATAATGTAGACAACTGTTAATCTTAGAGTAAGAGTGTGATATGTTTTTACTTATATCTTACCAAAGAAAGTTGGAAGTCATTCTTTTTCGGTTTTCCTTCTTTTCCCCTTTCTTTCTTACTCTTTCATTCTTTTTTTCCTGAGTCTTTTCTTTTTTTTCAAATCTGTTTTTTATTTGTTTATCCCTTAGCATTGTATTTTTTGATATACAAAGGATCAAATACACAGCCATTATAATTCTACATTCATTATTTACAGAAATCATATCAAAATTTAGAATGAAATCCACTGGGAGCCATATCATATAAGGCAGGCTCTGAGTCCCTCTAACCAAAAAGAGAATATTTGTACTGTTGAACTGTGGAGTCCTTGGTGCTCTCTGAGCTTGATGGTTTTCTTGCAGATGTTCTATTATCAAACTAGGTAACCTCATCAGTACTAGAAGGGTGTGGAGCTCTTATTTTCATATACTAGAGATTTATCCTGTCAATGTTATCAGTTGCTTCATAAACAGTGTTTTGACTGGTGCCAGATCTCTACAGCCTCAGGGAGAGAAGGCCTATTCTGCACCCCTCCCTCAAATGTTCTTTAAACTACAGAGTTTCCCAGCAATCCTTTAGGCACCTCCAACATGAAAACTGTGGTTACTCATCCTAAAATGAATCCTCTTTACCTAGAGCTTCAAAATTTGCTGTTTGCTAGGAAGATGTGTAGCTAAAAGTCAGTCTACCTTTAGTGTACATCTGACTTTGGGGATATTTTTTCATAATTGCATTTTCTGTACAGTTCACATCCCTTGCTCACTAATTTGGATGTCACAAAGCAAAATTTTGTAATTAATCCCAATGTCCATTTTGACTGGCAGAGTGCTGCAAGAGGCTGAGTGCTGTCATGCCCCTGGCAATGCCCCCCCAGCTAGTCATTAGGGCAAAAAACCAGTTGTTAAATTATTTGAATCCCACCTCTCTCTCTCTCTCTCTCTCTCTATGTGAGTCACTGCAGATTTTATTCCAATAGTCAATTCAACTATAGATGGAGGTGCTCATTTCCATTTCCAGGCCATTGAGCCAGCATTGTCTGAAAACATTTCTGTGGTCATGTGGCCAGCATGACCTCACCAAGCACTGTAACCTTCCCATCAAAGTGGTACCTATTTATCTACTTGCATTTGCATTCTTTTCAACTGCTAGGTTGGCAGGAGCTAGAGTGAGGATGGAAGCTCACCCCATGGTATGCAAATTAATTAATTTGCTACCTATCCTGCCAGGGGGCTACAGTAGGTGGCTTACAATAATAAAAAGAAAAAAAATGAAAGGAATCTAAGAAGATGAGAAGGAAAATAGTAGATCAATAATATAATAGAAACAATGAAAAAGGAACCACAATACATCACTATGATAACCCAAAAGATAAACAGGTGGAGAACAGAGAGCAAAGGGGGGAAATGAAATCTGTTATCAATCCAGCATTCACCTCAATGTGGTAACCCCACATTTGGTTCCCAGGCCAATGGGAACTTTAGCTGTTGTAGAAGAATAGAAGGGTTGGGGCAAGTAAGATATAAGGTAAGATCTTCCAAAGAGTGGGCGCTGCAGCAGAGAAAGCTTTTCTGAAACCCAATAGTTGGATAGGATCTGAAGTAGGCCCTCTCTGTTGGCATAAGTAGGATGGGCTTATCCTAGTGGATATCTTTGTAATAAATATATTTGTAATAAAAATATAAATATTGAAGAAAATATTACAATCAAGTTATAATGTAACCAGGATGAGTAGAATGAGCATGCTAATGATCCCGTCAACCAAAGAGCATCAGCTTGTGGGGACCAGATGTCAAACTTTTTCGGCAGTAACCTTCTATGGAATATCCTCCCATCAGAATTGAGAATGATTTCAACCATGTTAAGCTTTTCATAAGATTCTAAAAACCTGTCTGCACTCCCAAGTCTGGGATGCTGAATGTGCTAAGGGCCCCATTTCCTGGCTATATTACTAACTGGCCAAAATCTTGCTCTTGTGTAAGCTAACTTGATTGTTTTTAAAGTTTTTAAATAGTTTTGCTGTTTTCATTGTTTTAAAATGTTTTCATCCCAAACTTTTCTAGACAAGATCAGGAATAGCCTTTTCTGCATAATATGTGGAAGCTGCAAATTCAAGTAGATAAATAGATACCACTTTGATAGGAAGGTAAAGCACTTGGTGAGGTCATGCTAGCCACATGACCACAGAAATGTTTTCAGACAATGCTGGATCAATGACTTGGAAACGGAAACGAGCGCCTCCACCTATAGTTGTAAATTAATCTAATTTTAAATTATCAGCTTTATATAATTATTTTAATTGGTTTTTTAGATTGTTATGTATGTATGTTTTTCATTTTGCTGTGCACCGCCCCAAGTCCCTTGGGAGAGGGGGCGGTATATAAATTTTGAAATTAAATTAAATTATTGACTATTGGAATAAAATCTGCAGTGACTCACATACATACATTGTTTTTATTCTATTCCAAATATTTATACTGTACTGTATTTTTTCTATTTTTAAATATATGTTTTTAACTGATCGTATAAATCTAATAAATATTTTAATCAATAAATTAAAAAACATGCTTATGAGTGCTCATATCTTACAATTTAGGCCAGGTTTTCCACCTTGTGTTATTTGTAAAAAAATAAATAAAGGTGGGATAAAAATAAAGAAATACTATACAGATGTATTATAATTCAAAAGTTCATTTTTTTTCTGTTAGTGATTATAGGTATTTATCTTTAACACAAGAGGGCAGCATATACCATGCAGAGGTAAACTAGATCCTTTTTTTTTTTCTAGCTCAAAACAAATTTAGGACTTTTTGAATAACATATTCTTAAATGAAAATTAAATTTACTGAAATACTCAGAAAGGTGATTTGTATTCACTTTGTGAATTGGATTTAGTACCATTCATAATCACCCAATATTTCTCAATGTATTTCTAAGCAAAATAGTTAAATAAAGTTCATGAACTGTAAACACCCTAAGTGCAATAAAAAAAACCACCCAAATGTAGGTTACACATGCTCCAAATTACTGCAAGTTAATTAACAGGACCTTATACATTTCAAAAATGATTCGATACTATATCAGATATTATGCAACAGATCCTTGCCATTCATTAAAGTAGCTGATCTTTTTCAGAAAATTATGAAAAATTTAAAAGACTTTCAAATTTAGCCATTTTTTTCAGTCTTCTGCAGCAGCCTGAAAACTGGAAGCTGTTCTGCTCAAATAATATGTTACATCACTTTTGAAAAATGCAAACACTAGTTAATTACCTAGCCACTATATATCTATATAGTACAGTAGAAAATCAGAGGAACAAACGCTTGTGGAGACTAAATCTCTTAATAAAATGCCTTATATTTGAGATGCCCTTAAAAGAGCTTAAACGTCAAAACACTATAGGTCATTTAGTAATTCCTATTTTTTAAATTACTAAATGTATTCTTTTTTTAGAATACACACAGTTGTTCTTTAATGTGTCCTATATATAATGATAATCATATACACCCAAACTTATTATTATATCCAAGAAAAAGAAAATTATGCTGGTAGAAAGATTAGAGGCACAAAATTAAGAAAAAGCTTCAAAAAATGTTCAAAACATTTATAGAATCTCTGAGACCTAGGGAAAGAAATTCAAAGGTGCATAATATATATAAGTCACATAACAGGACAGCCTAACAAAGTGAGCTACATATTTTAAAGGGGAGATAGGAGACAAAATCAACTCAGAGCTTCCAAGGGTATCAGTTAGAATGGGTCAATGTGTTCTGGACCTTAAAAGTCTGAAACCATAAATATACAGAATCTTAGAAAACACTTTGGTAAAGTGATAAGCGAAAATACTACAAAACTAATGTATTTCAAAGTAATTTGCAATAAAATCTAACAAATCACACCCACATATTCACATGCATAAACTTCAGAAACTATACGCCAGCTTCGAACTGATTTCTAATTTTTCACAAAATAACATCAATACCATTTCACTTTTCTTGCTGATCCATAACAAGTCTGCACTTCTGAATTTTCTACACTGTTTACGAGCAAATGTCCAATCGGATGCCCCCTCAGTACTAAAATAATAGCAGTTCTTCTCCCAGTATCTCCAGCCAGAAAATTGAGGGCACCATACACTGTTCAAAGCTACCACAAATGAAAGTAAAGAGTTAATTTTAAAATATATATATGCTGAAGATAATAGTATAATCATTTCACATCACTTTTAAGCTTAAATGTTTTGGAGTTCTTAGTGTTCTTTGAACTTGGTGGTTTTCTTGAAGACATTTCATTACCAAGCTAGGTAATATCATCATTACAACCACAAATTTGGATAACTCCAAGGACCACACAGTTTAACACTGAACTACAAATATTGTCTTGTATTAAATACTTTCCAATGTTTATTACATAGATATTTGTGTAACAATAGCTTTCAGAATACCTTTAAAGATAATATACAAATACAATAAATACATTTATTACAAGCATGCAACATGAAACATTCCACCAAAAACACCTCCTAAAATCGGTTAATCCCAATAATGGAGTGATTGAAAAATTCTACAATTCAAATTTCGTCCCAAATTTATTTTGTTTAACTGGATATTCCTTTTACATATGAAATATCATATGCAACTTCTTATAAAAAAGTCTCTATTTTGTTCAAGCTACACTAAACAATAACTGCATTATAAGTTTTTAGTCAGTGGAATTATACTAAAATTAAAACATTGCAAAAATAATATGATGTCATAGTAGAGTAACAATCTTTTCCTTTTTCAAAATGTAGTCTTTGTGTAGTTTCTTAATTTGTCATCATAAAGTTGTCCTGAACTTTTTGCAAATTACATTGTCAATAGACTATGAAAAGGTTTTAAAAAGCAATAGGGTACTTTCTTAATTGTGGAAAAGGTATGAGTAAAATACTTTAACTTCCAAGACTTTTGAATTTGCTTCAGCATTTTGGAGAAAGATAACTATCTCTTAAGTGCAGAAACTTCAGTTTCTTGTCTCCTGTGTATGTGGAGGAAATTCATCTTTTTTTTCTATGTATAAAAGCAGAACTACGGAAATTTTTGCATTTTAAATAATGAGGAGGAATACAAGACTACCACAGCAATAAAAATACCTTAAAAAAACTCCCTTTATTTTAAAAATACCTCTCACATATGTAACTTTAGAAAGTGTCACCCTTCTCATGTTTGATAAACTAGCTTTAAAAGCCGTACTAAAAGAGTCATGGTATAAGAAAAGGCAGAAAAAAAATCTGGAACCTTGACACAGAAGACAGGAAATAGTTTAACTGTGTATGCATTACTGTGCAGAAAAAAAATCTGGGACTTTGACCCAAAAGAAAGTAGTTTAATAGTGTTGTGTGTGTGAGTGTGTACACTTACAGATATGCACATATATACAGAATAGAGGTAAGCAGAAGGTAGGGAGGAAAGACACTTGAGATAGGTGAAACAGATCATTATTAGAAAAAAAGAAAATAAAAACTACAGAAGTACTGATTACCACTGAGAATAATATAAAACAAGAGAAAAATAAAACAAACCAGAAGAAAGGATAAGGATAAAGAACCAAAGCTGTAACCTCACCACATAGAAAAAGATGTCAAACCATTGTTTAATATCTATCAAAATATACTTTTATACCTTGCATTTTCATAATTAAACAACACTGTCCCAACAAGAGGTGGCCTATATCTATCTTGATTTGTCACTATCCTTGAATCTGCAACAGCCAACAAGGACAAAGAAGGTGCCAACTGAGAAAAGTTACTAGTCAATACGGATGGTTGTAGCAAACAGCACATGGACCTTATTTTTAAATAAATTTCAAAATCAAGCTATCCAACTAACAACAAATATAATTCCAGACACTATCCATTTCTAATAATTGTGAATAAGAATAAGGAAGACAGCTTACTAAGCAAATGAATTACACAAGAACATTTAGGATTGCGTAATCCTTGTTTACTGAAAATATATATTCCCTTCATTGTTGTGGAATGGATCTCCCAACCTTTCACAGCAAATTTTGGTGAAGGAGCACAAAGGGGTTGGCCATGAAGAGAGAAAAAGTGTTGCGTGAGCACCAGCAGTACCCATTCCAAAGGCAGATGGGCATAATTTGATTCAATACATAGTTATACCATCTACACTTTATATACAGGTAGGGGTCAGGTTCCAACATCAAATGGGACTGGGATTGCTCTCGCTAAATGATTTGATTTTAAAGCCCAGTATCATGTGACCCAGTGGTGGGATTCAAATAATTTAACAACTGGTTCTCTGCCTTAATGACTAGCTGGTCATTAGCTGTGGTCATGTAGCTACGGTCATGTGCCTAGGTGGAAGTGGCCAACTTGACATCACTCACATCGAGGGGTGCTTCGCTTCATCTGGCCTTTCATGACTGTGGGGATGCTGCAACAGTCATGTGAAAAATGGTCATAAGTTACTTTTTCAGTGCCATTGTAACTTTGAATGGTCACTAAATGAGCTGTTGTAAGTCAAGGATTACTAGTACAAAAATACAAAAAGCTTCTTTGCTTGTAAAAAGCTGTCCTAAATACCAATTATTAGATTAGAAATGGGGGAATACACACTGAAAATCAATGATAGCCCACAGTCATTATGGAACCCTAAACCATTCTGTCTGAATACCTTCCTTTTGATCAGCAAAACCACAACCTGGAGTTACAAATCAGGCGGGGTGCCAGAGCACCTTGAGGAATTAAAATAGTTAAAATGCAACAATAACTATGAGCAGCCAACTCTTGCTCATAAAATGAAACCCTTTAACAGAGAGGTCATATAAGCTCTCCAGAAAGTGGGTGGGAACACTTGGGCTACAAAATGCTGAGCTGAAGAGATAAATTAACAATTTCCGTTAATTTATACCAAGCTTGTCAAGATCATAATAATATAGCTGGTGAAGCAGGATGGGTTTGAGCCTGGGTCTGGAGAGGGGGATTGGTGATGGTATCCTGTGTTGCTTTGGGTCTCAAACCCATCCTGCTTCACCAGCTATCATACCCCCCAATCCCAAAACCAGACAAGCTGACACACAGCAAGAACACAGACACAGACCTCAAACCAGAAGCCAGACCAAAGCCCAGAATGCTACATCACAACCATCCCCCCAGGACATTACCTAAGCTGTCACAATTCAGGAGACTAATGGAAAAGAAATCAAAACACAAACGACCCCGAAGATTACACTAACGACCCAAAAGATTAAGATGCAGGACCAAGGACACCACAACAAAAGAACTCATAAGGCCATGA
>JAEANM010024858.1:0-11064 GCA_017656035.1 Myanophis thanlyinensis | reverse complement strand
TTGTTTTTTAATTTTCAATCCTTTTATCTCTTTATCCTCCCTAATTCTTCTATTCAGCACTTCCAATGTTAAAACAAGCTTTTTCTAGATGCTTTTTGTTGGATGTTATCTATATAGAATTTGTTAGGGAAGGCTTTTGAAATGTACAAAAAGCCCAAAAGTAGATTATTGAAATTTCAGCTTTTGTGAAGTGTAATCATATTGCAGTTTCTTGTTGTCAAGGTGTTATTGAAAAATAAATGATGTACTATTGGTGGCTATTAATGGTCTTTTCAGTCTTTCTGGCCAGAAGGCTAAGAGGAACACTGTATACCAAGCAAAGTGAATATGCATGAAATTGGGAAAAAGAAGCAGAAATTATGTTCCTCTTCCTTACAGTTTTTAGAGTGCTTTTATAACATCCACCCAAATGTCTTGTACAGTTGCTGGAAAAAGCAGTTATGAAGATTAGACAGCAGAATTAATGACGCTGATGAACATATGCAGCGGAATAATGATTCTTCAGTCCTGTGTGATATTTATGGCTGTTACCAAGTATAAGCAAAATGAGAAATACAGCAGAAATTCCAAGGAATATTAATTTTATCAGTTCATCCTGATTATTTTAACAGTGCCTGTTTACTTTGCTATGGTACTTCTCTTTTTAGATTGATTTATTTTCTATTTAGTGTTTTTTATTTTTATGAAATTACCTGAAGTTATTAATACTGGACATAAAAATAATTTTGAAATATAATCTGTCTGCAAGCTTACATTTTACAAAGCATTTATTTATGTTAACTTCAGTCCCTCATTGCATCCTGCGCACAGATATTGGTATGAGGAAACATACTTGTACTGCCTGTGAGCAATTTTTTCTACATATTCTGCAGGAGTTAGCTACATATTGGCAACAGAAGCAATGCAAAAGTATATAATTAGATTGTGACCCAATACACTGCATCATAAAAATATAAACTTTGGAGTATTTTTCTTCCACTAATGGACAACTATTCATATGTTTTGAAGGGTGTTTTTTTCAGTTCTTCACAATCTCTAATATTTGGGAGACATATAGAAATTATGATTATATACAGAAGGGTGGCAGTTAGTAAAAGATTCATTTCCCATCCATTAGACAAACAGAGAAGTAGTTTAGGTTCCAAATTATCCCTTTGTGTATGGCTTAAGACTAATATAAGGGAACTTCACTTTTCATAGACTCCCAACATTTCTGACATAGAAATATTTTATCAGTGGTTGGAAAAAAGAGGCGGAGATTAAGAATGTAATCTGTATTGTTAAGCAATTAAACACTCCAGACAACACGATATTTATTAAGCACTAACAAAATGCAAACAATAGAAAATGAATAAAACCTTTTTTAAAAAGACTAATATAATGAAACTTCACATTTCATAGACTCCCAACATTTCTGACATAGGAATGTTTCTGACAAAGTAATATATCCATCAGTTTGGTAATGACTGGAGTGCTGCTGTAACTTTTATCTAGAGATTCATATAAATAGGAAATATTTTCTAATGCAGGGGTCCCCAACCAGTCCGTGGCCTATTGGACTCAGGCTGCGCAAACAGAGGACGAGTACACAAAGCTCCATTTCTGCATGCATGGGATTAGGATCTATATTTTACTTTTTATCCATTGAAACAATGGAAGACTGTGTTTAAGTTTGGCAGACCACATATTTTACCTGGTTTAATCACTGGCATTAACCATGGAAAGAGTATGTAATAGTAGGAAGGATGCCTACCTTAAGATAATAATCAGCCTTGACAGTTATGGTTCAGTCAGACAAATATTTAGGTGCCAAGACATTTCATGATTAGAATAGGATTTGGGATGATGATAACAGTTTTTCTTTCCACATCTTTTCATGAAGTCCCTTACAAAAACATTCCTAATTCTTTGGAAATATTATATAGATGTTGCATGAATTATATAAATAAATTTAAATTGACATGATTGTATAAATCAATGCATGTCTGAAATCTTTTTTTTTCCCAACCTTATTTACCCCAAGAAAATATTGATTGTAAAATTCCAAAAGCTTTAATAAGTTTCTGCGTTTCTGGTTTCTTCTTTAATATGAATATATATTGACAGCAAACCAAGGTACACTTTTTGTTATGATTTTTTACGTTGACTAAAAAAACGAATGGAAAACATTTGTGATGATTTTACTGTTTCATCAGGTAATTCCAGGCATTTTTTTATACAGACAAAATTTAAGTGTTTTGAGATGTTTGTACATATTAAATGATTTTCAACTGAACAAATGTAAGCACTTTTAAAAAGTGCTTGAAATACAATCTGATATCTCTAATTTTTTTTTCTGGCTTTTAGAGTATATCCTATCAAGTTCCTATATCGATTGATACATTTTCTATTATTAGAAGCAGGCTGTATTATTGAATGACAGTAACTGGATATATTTATTACAGGATTTGTGTCCAGTAAATATTAAAAGCAATTTGTATATATAGTTGTTTACAATTCATTGGACCTAAATTATATGCATGGTAGTTCCTTTACATAACTGATATTTTTTTCTGTCTGGTATTTCTCCATTTAATTTTCTTCAGTTTATTCTTCCAAAAGTTGCATATGATAATTTTTTATGGCTTCTGCTCTTGAGGTAGGGGGCTTGACCTACCATTAATTTAGCATTGGTTGTTGTAGCAAAGAAAAACAGATGAAGCAGAAATCAATTAGGGCATGAGAATCCCTCAACTGAATGGAAAGTCAAAATGTCCATACTAGATTTTGTTACAGTATAGGAAAAAAGATACATATTTTAATATTTTAAAAAAGCCAGATTTCTGTTTTCTATTTTGCAGGCATCAACAGCCTATACTTGCATGGAATGGTTTTAGAATAATCCCAGAAATCAACTGTTGTTTATTTTTAAGCAGCAGAGAAGAAACACGGAGTAGTTATTTGTTTTTTTCCAGTTCTATCTAATTAATCATTAGTTGCTTGCCATTTAGAACTACCACTATTTTATCACTGCTGTTTGCCTTGGGGTTCCTTTGTGAAACATTTTGAAAAACATCTCTGAAAGAATTAATTAGCTTCAGCAATCAACATTAAACTTACAATACTGATTTTGTGAGACAGGATAATAAAATGGCAAAGATAATTATGGATGTTTTATTTATATTTTTCCTAAATTCCTAGACAGTGTAAACTATATAGAATTTATAACTTGTGTAGCTGGGAAAATGAAAGAAAAAAACTTTGCCCTTTTACATGTCATGTGTAGCTTTTTAAAATTACAATTAAATTATGTACAATTACATAAACATTGTTCATGAAGTTTATTTTAGGTTACAATCAGGTTTTATCTTTTAGTAAATATATCAGCTATGTGTTTATTATAGCTGCTTTTAAACCAAAGCATTATAAAGGAGCCCTGTGGGTGATTACATTATAATAAGTTGAACTAATTTACTTTCTTTTTTATAGACTGATTTTCTGATACCAAAGACATTATTTGAAAGCTAGGAAACACACATGAAGGTCCAATTAAACTGATTTATTGTTAAATAGCACCTACACAGGAGGTTTGTACCTTCTTGGAGTTTAGATAAGAGTTCATGGAGTCCAATGGAGGTTGGAGTTTTTCCGCTTGTGACTACATAGAGATTCTAATCTACATCAGTCTTTTTGATTCTGCCCTCAGGTTAACCTACTTCTTCACCTACAGTTGGAATGTTAGGAAACTATCTGTTCTACATGTTTATGTCAAACTAAAATTGCATTGATTTGCATTCCCTTTGAAACAGCAAGTTTGCAACTAAATTTGGTATTTACTGTTTTTAAATGGTAATAGTGCAAATCACATTTATCACCTAGGACGACATGTCAACAGCCTATACAAAAAGATCTGCTTTTCTCTTTCAAAGGCCTATGTGGCACAAGGTTAGATGATTACTTGGACTGTCTCTGAAGGTTTCTGCCCATTATACCAGATGCAGCAGGGTAGCTATGTTCCAAGGCCCCCTATTGTTAATGTCTCCTTGAGACTTCATTGTCTATTGCATTTCTTGGATTAAGGCTTCAAGCGCCCTCACACTTTTGGCCTTTTAGAAGACCATGAATGTCTGGCTCTTCTCCCTCCAGTACTAAGGCCAGGACATTAGGGGAGCCTAATATATGTATATTTGTTTTATGACTTTATTGTATGAGGCCTTGAGCTGAGGGTTTGTTTGTTTTTTGTTTTTGTATTTGACTATTTTAACTTTGATCATGGGGTTCTTTTTAAGGGGCAGGGTTTTCACAAATGCAGATATACCCTTTGATTGTATTTTGTTTGTTTTGGAAAACAGTCTTAACGCTCACTTCATTGTATTTTCTTCCTTCTGTGTATTGCCTAGATTATTGACTGGTGTTAGTTTATTATGTGGTTAGTAAAACACATCTTCTGGCATTTCTTCTGAAAGTTTCTACTATCTGCTATGTTGGCTTCATTCGTTTAATACTTAAATAATACTTCGCTGCAGTCTTTTTCAGCATTAAAAAACTGATCATAAATTCAGATTCTTTTAAATTGGAACCTATATTTAAAACTTAAGATGTCAAAATGATATTAACCAAAGTGGTAGCTAGCCTGAAAAATACAATTTCATCTGCATGGATCTCTCTTTCTCTTTAAAAAAAAATAAAATTCACTCTCTTTGAATTTATGCATCTTTGATGCTGGAGGGTGTTGGGATTTTTTAGTGGTTCTGTGTTCTCTAAATATTGTGCACAGGGTTGATTCATACTCTACCAGAAAAGTATACTTTGGTTATTTTGGCCTTTATGGTAATTATGTGCATGATCATAAAGCAGTTATATTGCAGAGGTTGGTTAAAAAAACAAAACAAAAACACTGAGCCATAACTTGTCCTGCCTGTACAGTTATTTAAAGGGGAAAAAACAGGATACTGAGTCAACATGCTTTCATATTGTGGCTTTTCCTCTTTTCCATACATGTTTCAGAATGTAGATGTAGCCTGCATCCAATAAAACATTTTTGGTCTAACACAAATGAGGCTGTTGGATATTTTCATTCTTTTTAGGCAACATTATTGACCTTCCTTGATTATCTGGGTTTAGACTTGCTTCAGATACAAAAATATTTAGTGATTGTATTGTATGGATTAAGCTTGAATGCAGGCTGACATGTGAATGCATGCCATGGAAATGTATAGTGGAATACCATAAGTAGTTTAGACCTGCCTTTTAAACACAGTGTTTAACTTTAGTACTTCACTTCAGTACTAATAGAAGATTCATTCTTCTAGGACCCAGATTATTGGACGCAATATGCTGACTCTGTAAACTGCTTAGCGAGGACTGTAAAGTATTGTGAAGTGGTATATAAGTCCTATTGCTATTCGCTTAAGCTGTACCATAAAATGTGACGTGTCCTATAATTATCACCTTAATGCAGATTGAATGGAAAGTTTTCTGTCAACTTGACAAGCTGTTTGTAAAGAAAACAAAACTTTCTATTCATGGTAAACCATATTTTAAACAGTATTTAAATGTCAGTTCCTAGACTTTGGTATGTGTGGTTTCCTTCTTATTTCATGATACATTCTTAACAGACAGTAGTAATGTTTCAGAGATAGGGATTGAAAGATTCTGTGGTAAAATATGTTTAAAAGACTCCATTGAAGTTGGTAGTTGTTTCAACAGCTGCAGTTTTATGAAAGTATTGAGATTTTTTTATGAATTATTGCCACAAAAATGATTTGTGATATAACTTTTTTCCATGTGTTAGTTTTAATGTATTTAACATGGTTGTTTGGATATATATTATAATATTATTATTCAATATTCCAGTGTTGGTTTTTTTTCCTGGTCATCTGTTATTACTAGTTGATTGACTATTGCTTGTTTATGCACTGTTTTGATGCAATCCATTATACAGTATATGCCCAGATTATTGGAGGTTTTTAGCTACTAAAAGCTCATTATAAAATACGTTTAAAATGTTTATCTGCAAGAAAAAAAATTATGAATTATTTGAAAGAGTTTGCGGTAAATTTTCATACTAATAGAAAGGAAAGTTCTCATAAGGTAATTGGAACAGCAAGAAATTAGCTAGTTGGGTGGCAGTACCTTTGGGTTGGTGGCTATTTTATCTGTGTGATACTTCTAGAGCAAAGTATTTTCCATTGAATGATTCAGATGTAAAATTTTGTCAGCCTTGTGAGGTAGACCAGACAAGAAACATAACCAAATGAGCTAATTCTACTTTATTGTAAGATTATATTAACAAAATATTGCAAATCCAGAACCATATATCCCCGCTCCCCTAATAAACAAGGGGAGTCTCTGCTTTTGCCCCACCTACATTCCTGCTTTAGGCCAAATTGCTTTTTATCTGACCGTTCCCTCTGCTGTCTCTCATTGCTCTGACTCCCAATGTCATTCTCACGTCTTACAGAGAGTTGAGAGTAGCGTGAAAAGAGATGGTAATAAAATAAAAAAGATCCTATTTCTTTAATGCTACATACTTGCACATCTGTGATTATATATATATTCATGCAAGCCGATAAAAGTATATTGTATTAAGTTCCTTTTAGTAGGTGACCCTGTGCTACGTCATATGTGTCCACTAGAATAATGTTTTCCTTATTTAAGGATCACTCATTTTTTCATGTATAAAAGAGATTACTGTATGAAGAGTTCCAGAGGATTATAAAAATGAATAACTGGCTGCACATTCTTATCCACACAGCCTTGAAGGTAGTGAAAAATGTTCAGAATGGTTGACTAACCATAATAGAACAATAAAGCTGGATATTATCTGGTAACAGATGTTTTAATGTAATAGTTGAGAAAACATCACCAATGGAGAAGAAGAGCAATACAAATGCAAAATATAAATGGTTTCAAATGCAAAATATAAGTGGTTTCATAGTTAACGTCTGCATTTACCAATTTACTTTTTTGTGTTCATTTTTAACATACAGTAGTGTGCTTTCTTCTATTTTTTCCACCCTTTAGTAGGCCTGATTGCTGAAAAGCAATTTCATTCTTCCTTGACCCTTCATTTAAACTAATAGAATAGAAGAAACAAAAAAAAAATCATTTGAACTGTTGCTGCTTTGGCTGACTTCCCACATGAGGAAACTCACTTGAACTTTGTAGTGTTTTTCTAAATTCCAGTTGCATTCATTTTCTAAATACACAATTCAGTATTCCAAAGAAATAAATGTAATGTCAATAAAGTCACTCACTCATCATCATCATTTCAGCCCTTGTCTAGCCACTGCAGGATGAAGGCCTCTTCCGCATGTTTCCAACCAATACGGTCCTGAGCTTTCCTTTGCCAACTGGGCCCACAATACTTACTGATGATGTTGATCCATCTTGTTTTAGGTCTCCTTTGTGGATGCTCTTTATCAAGTGGGATCCATTCTATGACTGCCTTAGTCCACCTGCTATCAGTTCTACTTGCTATGTAATCAGCCCTTTTCCATTTCAATTCTTTTACTTTCTTGATGATATTGTATACTTTTGTTTGTTCTCTAATCCATATGACGGTCTTTCTGTCTTGTCTTGTAATACCAAGCATGTATGACTCTTTGCGCCACTTGTAGCTTTTGTATCGATTGTTACAGCAGGTAGCATACAACTGATCAAAAACTTTTCAGAGGTGACAGACTAGTAGATTTTGCTGAATGTCAATAAAGTAGAAGTTGAAAAATACTTTTAAGTGTAAAATGTTACAAAGAAAATAGACTCTAAATATACAGTATTTTCGCATTTAGAAAACTACATTAAGAAACATGTTCAAAAATTGTAGCACTACTTTCTTTTATAAGTAGTCTTTGGTTTACCGATCCCAGTTGGGCCAGAATTTTGATTGTTAAGCAAGGCCATAGTTAATGGAGTGACACCCAATGTTATGACCTTTTTGCTATGGTTTTTAAGAGAATCACTGCAGTTGAATCACAGGGTCATTAAATGAATCTTGCTTTCTCCATTGACTCTGGGAAGGTCACAAATTTTGATCACATGACTGAGGGTTCTGTGATGGTCGTAAGTGCAAGGATCAGTCAAAAGGCACTTTTTTCAGAACACTTGTTGCTTTGAATGGTTATTAAATGAATGGTTGTAAGTTGACAGCTACCTATAATTGGGATTCACTGGGCTTACTCTACCAAAGCAGAGATCGTGTTTCTTTTCAAGATGTTTCACCGTGCATTTCTCGGTGCAGAGATGGAGAAGTAGAGATCACTTTACAATATCTATGTGGAATTAGAATTCTGTGTTACTGAAGGCTACCTTGAAAACATCAGTGATTAGCATTTGGGAATGGTGCCCATTCTATTTTGATTGATCTGCTGTGTCAGCCTGTTGTATATGGCTGGAATCAGGTGCTGGCCTGGGTGGTAAACTGTATTTAGTTCCACTGATTTGTTGATGGTTTCTTTTTGAATGCCTTGTTTCCTGGAATTATCTGACTCTTCCGATGTTTGTATGGACATTTGTTCTAGTCAAGTATGTGGTTCATTCTGAGGGCAAGGGTGGCTGTTAGTAATTCTGGTCTTATTTCTTTCTTGCAGTTATCTGGGGTTTTTTTTTCATTCTTTTATGCAATCGGCTACATAAGATTACTAATAGTAATAAAAAGTCTCAGCTATTTTTTTTTTACATTATTTCCTTATATTTACCGAAATACAGTATTATTACAAAACTAGATGACTAAAAAAATAAAACTGCATTTGAACACAAGTTTAAGATCTTGCATTGTAGAGGATGATATCTCATGCTGCTTTTATCTGTGTAATTGTTTTATTGACTTGGATTTGAATTCATGTAATTATGAACTTCCCAAAATCTTTCCTTTGAAGAAGCATGGAAATTTTAATGTACGTGTTATTGAAATTCATGTATCTATCTGTTTGATTGTAACTTCAATTAAGTGAAATGGTGCACCATAAGGCGACATAATGGACTGATTTACAGAATGTGTCCAAAATCTGGGACCCATCACTCCCATGGGATTTAAATTTGACAAAGTTCTGGCTACTTCAGTGCTGCCATGTTACTGTACCTACACAGACATGTGATTGTCATTTCCAGCACTTGCTGTCAGATTCCTATATAGAAAATCAATGAAAAAGCCAGCAGGAAGTTTCTTTGTGTATCCATGAAAACTTCTTTAATGTTCATTTATCTGAGGATTGCACTTCCTTTATAAACATACAGAGTAAAGAAGACTTTCAGTTTCTTTTGATGGCTTGTTGCTACTTTAGTTTTTGGCAAAGGTATAGTTCTGTCTTGATTAATTAAGTGACCAAGAAATATTTTGCATAACTCTTTAAAAAAAACACAACTGTGGGTGGCAGGGAAATTTGGTTGTCCAGCATAGATTTCAGCAGTGGGTGGAAGGAAGGTTTTTAAGCATGTAGCTTCTGGGGGCAAGAACTGTATTTTGGACATGTGTCAGATTTCAGTAGTTCTATAAATATGGAATACCCTAAGTTTTAGCAGAGTATTATTTTGCAAGCATATGTAATGTTTTAGTGAATAGTTTTGTTTAGTTTTTATTTTATAAATTTTGTCTAGATGAAAGATAATTTCTGTGTATATTTGGAAATGTATGTGTGTATTTTTGAAAAGGTTGTCATATTTTATGATAGACAATTTCAGATGACAGTTTGTCTATACACATAAATCTTATTTATTGATACTACAATGAAGCAAAAAATTCTAACACAAAATGTCTTACAGATAGTTCTCAACTCACAACCATTTGTACAATGACAGTTCGAAGTTATGAAGGCCTAAAAAAAAAAAAAAGACTTATGTCCTATCCTCAAAGTTACAACCATTGTGCAATTTGGGCATTTGGCAACTAGCTTACATTTACACTGATTGTAATATTTGCGATCATAAGGTTGTAATTTGCAAACTTCAGAATTAGCTTCCAGCAAGCAAAATCAATTGAGGAAGCTGGATCTGCTTAACAACCATTTGATTCACTTAATGACTGATTGAGTCACGGAAACAAATGTGCCCATATGTATGGTTATGTGAATGCCGAAATTAAAAAAAAACATTGATTTTCTATTTTTCCTTACATTGATTAAAACTAGCAAAATGTGATTCCATCTAATAAATTTGAAATTTTCTTCTATGATGGTACATAGGCTTCTGTATTTTCATTTTTAAGAAACTAAACCGTTCTTAAATTTCCCTAAAAGTAAAAACTTCATAATGCTTCAAAAAGTAAAAAAATTAAAGTTTGTTATATTTATTTTTGTACTCTAAATTATAATTATAAAATAAAAGCCCATCTGTTTTAATAATAATAACATACTTGGTCACTTAAAAAAGAGAAAATACTTCAAATTGGAGACAAGCCTTTGCTATTTTTCTTTTAACAGCAAATTTAGCAGCTGTCTTTTTCTAAAGAACCATCAGATGCTGGAGTAAGTATAAGATACCTTCTGACTTCCTGAGCATTAATTTTCCTTCAAAGAGTCTGCTGCAGGTAATAGCCCAAAGCTGACCTTGGTTTACCTCAAAAATTGATATCAGTTGCGCACTTGGATGTAGGGAACCTTTGGGGCCATCTTAAAAATAAGTTATCATGTCTGTATTTAACTCATGGAATTTAGAGAAGCATTACATAAATTTTCTTCTATAATTTCAGATAAATTCAGAAAAGCTTCATTGTAGGTTGAATACTCTCAGCAATATTTAAAAAAATTAAGAGAAAGGCAGACCAAATTTTCTTCCGTCTTTCCTTCCTTCCCTCCCTCCATTATCCAGTACAGAAACCCCAGTTGTCCAAAAAAGGAAGTATGTGTGTATTAAACAATTCGGTCTTTAACAAGAAATATATTATTGTGGATGTAGAATAATTTTTTAAATTTTGTTCCTCAGATTTTTGCCACTTTTTTGTACTTTCAGGGTTTGTTTGTTTCTCGCCACAAAGTTATAAGTACTACAGCATTGTTGCACAATTCAATTCCAATTCCAAATTTTATTGGTCACATACACAATCATACATGGGTACGATATGCACTGAAATGCTTACGCAACCGCAGG
>JAEANM010024857.1:0-11064 GCA_017656035.1 Myanophis thanlyinensis | reverse complement strand
AGAGAGAGAGAGAGAAACAGAAGTCTCTCACATGTACCCCAAGGCAGCCTAACCTGCTTTCCACCCCAAGGAGCATAACAAATTTAAGTTTAATTTGTGTGTATTATTTAATGGATTGCTAAAATGGCCATGACCACCCAGTCACATAACCACCTAGCCACGCCCACCTAGCCACGCCCACCAAGCCTGTCCAGCCCAACAGTCATAGGGACCGTGAATTGGCCCCATTTAAAAAGTTTGAGGATCTCTGCTGTATAGGTAGTCTTCATTTAGTGACTGTTCAAAGTTGCAACAAAAAAGTGACTTATGTCTATTTTTCACACTTATGACCATTGCAGCATCCCCATGGTCCTGTGATTTATATTCAGATGCTTTACAACCGATTCATATTTATGACGGTTGCAGTGTTCCAAGGTCATGTCCTTCTGACAGACAAAATCAATGGGAAAGCCAGATTCACTTAACAACAGTGTTACTAATTTAACAATTTAGCAGCATACATTTTGGATTCAATTGTGGCCGCAAGGCAAGGACTACCCATAGTAAATTGTTCAACATCTGTAGCGCTATAGCACTTCTAGTCAGTTGGTTATCAAGTTCTATTATCTATTATCTCCTTGAAATGCTGACTCAAGGCCACCCAACTGGAAAAAGGAGGGGGCTGCATACCAAACTGTGTTTGGACTGACCATTATGAAAACATCTTGCATGAACCTGATTGGTTACACTGGGGTGGGCAATGAGAGATATTTATGGGAGGGAAAAATAGAACTTAAGAGTTTTGGCATATGATTCTCAGTTCTGGCTCTGCAATACTGCAGTACACGACCTCTAATAAAACCATAGATTTCTCAACAAATGGAGCCAAGGATCGTTTCTAGCTAGAGGTTTAAGTTGTGGCAGCTGTTAGAATTCCTATTAGCACAGGGAATGCTGTACACAGGGAACCAATAACAAACCTGACCAGTTCTCATAAGCATTTCCTTTAAACTTAAATTTTCCCATTTGATGCTGCTTCATCTGCATACATTTGAGCTAGATCAGTTTACAGGAAGCAGACTTCAACTGTTGAAAATAAGGCTTATAAAATAACACTTTCAGGCAGAAGCTTTTGAAGAAAGTCCTTAAGAGCAAGTACAGTTTGGAGGGGAAAACACTGCAGCTGAGAATTTGTGGAGAATTCAGTTTTTTAGGTGTAGACTTTTAATTAATCCATGATATAACCTGGATCCTGAAGCTGAAATTAAGACCATAATATTTTTCAATGGAAAAGCAAGCTAATTTAAATGCATTTAAAATGCTTGGGACAATTATTTTTCAGAAGAAAAAGGTATTTGGTTAACTAAAGATACTGCAGCAGAATTGTTGACTTCAAGAATTTCAAATGGATATCGATACTGATACCTCCAGACACACATAAAATAATCTCTAGGCAGTTGAGGAAGGAACTGCTGGAACAATATGAAACGGCTTCAAAATCATGAGATAAATGATATTAAAGTGTTGTTCAAGTGCCTGGAAGTTCTCCCTGTCTGGGTGAGGAAGAACAAATCAAAACTCTATACCAGCCCGATAAAAGTGACTTTGCCTTAAATTGGAAAGACCACCAACTCCAAGGGGATTCTACAATTAACTCTGAATGGGATTGTACTTCCTGGGGCAGATGATTTGCACTTTGGAGATCCTCCTGGACTCATAGCTACTGCTTAAGGAACACGTGGCAACTATGGCCAAGAGGATTTTTGTTCAGATCCACCTTATTGTGGCAACTGCAACTTCTCCTTCATCCTTTAATTGTAATATGCTCTACATGGGGCTGCCACATATAACATTAAGCTACAACTGATCCAGAATGCAGTGGTTCAAGTACCAGCAGTTATCGATACACCTCAGGACCTCCATGTAACACCTATACTTGGAGAGAGACCTGGTTCCCAATTGGCTTCTGGGTGCATTTCAAGGCACTGGTTGTCACCTTAAAAGCCCACCTTGTCTTCAGAGCTTGGGTATCTATACGATACCCTTTTCTCAATAACATCTAATCCCACCCCTCAAATAAAACAACTAGGGCAGATTCTTTATGTACCCCGTGAATTCAAAATTACCACTTTCAGGTGCCAAGGGAACACATTTTTTCAATTGTCAGGAATAATATTTCTTCACTATGTGATTGGTGCTTTCTCTCCCAGTCTTCAGAAAATTGATGAAAAATTGGTAGAGGTTGTCATAACCATGGGGGTTATTATGACTATCCCCCTGGAATATGAGTTAGTTTTTAAAATCTGATCATGAGTCTGTTTTATAATTTATTACATTATATGGTGCTGCTATTAATTTCACTTGTATCTGTTATTTTGAATCCAAATTATGTACTGGGGAATTGCATACTGCTCAGGATCAGCTGATTGGAGAAACCTACAAAGCCCTATCAATAAATAAATACGAGCAAATTAAAATGTTATAGGAGGAACAGTGTTTCAATAGGAAGAAGAAATAGCTTTACACTGAGGAATGTAACCTGACCTGAAGTAGCATGAGTTTAGAGAAGAATTACACTATGGAATTCATTTTGGCAACTGCAAAGGAAATGCTATAAGAAAGTTTTCACTGGCCAGAAGGGAACTTCTGTAT
The DNA here is from genome assembly GCA_017656035.1 of Myanophis thanlyinensis. Classification (NCBI taxonomy): domain Eukaryota; kingdom Metazoa; phylum Chordata; class Lepidosauria; order Squamata; family Homalopsidae; genus Myanophis; species Myanophis thanlyinensis. Next base: position 8,433 of record JAEANM010024857.1, on the reverse strand, counting down.
TATCTTTGAATAAAACGTGGATTTAAAGAGAGCTGCCAAGATACATATCTAATTTTGTATCTAAAACACAATATACACATAGTCTTCGACTTACAACCCCAATTGCAACCAGAATTTCTGTTGCTCAACAAGACAGTTGTTAACTAAATCTGGCTCCCCCTCCCCTTTACTTTGCTTGTCAGAAGCCACTGGGAAAGTTGCAAATGACACTCACATGACCTGGGCATCCAAACCATCATAAATACATGCTTATTATTAAGTGAGCAAATTTGGACCGTGGAGATGTTGCAACAGTTGTAAGTCATTCCCCTCCCCCCAATGCTGTTGTAATTTCAAACGATGGCTAAACCAATGGTTGAATGAATGCTATCCTGTACCATCTTCCTTATTTTTGCCCAAAACCATTTCAAAAATAGCAATACTCTCAATGGGCTTTTACAAAGAAAGATGACCGATTCTGTACAGAAATATCTGGTGCCTTTAGTTTAAATTCAAAACAATCCATTACTAGACTCAGCCCAACAAGACATTAATGTAAGTGTTGAAATGTTGAGGAAGCAAATTTTAATTTGGAAGCAATTGGGTGGTGGTACTTAGCAAGGATAAAAGAAGGAAGCAGTTTGGATGACCTGTAACTACATTTTCTAGTGAAACTTTAGTGCTTGCTGGAACTAATGATTCTGAACTGAGATCTTCTGGTAATAACCATGTGAACTTCAAAGTCCAATCACATTATACAAACTCCATACCTGTCCTCCAACTCAATACAACCCCAAAATATTTACTGATGAATTCACTAGAGATCTAGAACACTCTACAATATAAAGATTTTTGGGAAAAGATAAAATACCTTGCTTTGTTTATATTACAGAGTCATGGATGATGTGACAGTAGACAGTGTTGATTGGACTACATCAACTTGTATGTTCTTCCACAGAGAAATCTGTGGAAGAACATCTGAGTCAGTATAGCCCAGTGGTGGCGAACCTATGGCACGCATACCAGAGTTGGCACATAGAACTCTTTCTGTGGGTATGCGTGCCGTTGCCCCAGCTCTGCTCCACCGTATTTCCCGCTGTCATTTGCAGGAAAGCAGAAGTTTCCCTGCAAATGACGAAACAGAAGCTCGCTAAAGAAAAAGATTTCGCCTCTTGCAGAGCTGCTGGTGTTGTGATGCCCCGTCTCCCACTGGCCAGCTGGTCTTTGGGTGTCCGCCTTGCAGTTTGGGCATGCATGTGCACAGTTTGGGCACTCAGTGCCTAAAAAGCTTTGCCATCACTGGTGTAGCCCAATCAACATTGCTTACCCTCCTCACATCATCCATGACTGTGTGACCTAAACATATCAAGTTGTATGGAATATTTTTCTATCTTATTCATAAATGAATATGCCATTTTAATACTGGGAGAAAGAATACTCATCATGTTCACAATCATTATCTAATAAAAAAGACCCTAATTATCTCAATTAATCCATGCAAGCTTTGTTTTACAGTCTGTATTAAGATGTAACTCAAACCCTAAGCCTGTTTCTTCAAACCCTGTTTTTTCTTGGTCATCAGCTAAAGCTCTGCGTTCACCATCTAGAAGCAAAGAAAGTGCTCTGTCAGACAGCAGACTAAATGTCTTTTCTGTTAGGCTGAAGCAGGACCTGGCACACTCGGATCAAGGAATGTATTCAGTGGGGAAATCACATGCCCAAAATTGGTGGTGCGGACTACAAAATGATCACATGCCTTGTTTTCTTTTTCCTCTTAGCTTCTTCTTATTCCTCACTGACATATAATTCTTTTGTGCCATCTCATTAACCCACTAAGATTTATTTATCTCATACATCACTCATTGCAGATGTTGGCCAGCTGCAATGAACTTTTATTAGGGGTGGGTGGGAGGTGGGAGATAACCTAAACAGAGCCAAACTGCCAACTCTCTCGCAGTTCAACAGCACAATGACTGCAGACAGCGTCATACAAGGACCCAGGTGAAATAAAACAATGTCAAATAGAACAATTATAGTAGGAGAAATATGTCACTGAAATTTGGCAACAAACAAGGATTGGGCTGGAGCGGACCAACAAGTCTTCTATGGGTTAATTACCCTTGGTGCAGACGACAGATTTTGAATGAATTGGTTCACATGGTGAAGGATTTGTACAAGCAATGGCCCGTAAGAACTAAATGAAAGAACAGATTGTGGAGGTGGGCCCCAAGGAATTATGGTATAGAATATCCTGCACTGGCAGATATTTTGGGTTTGTAAGGTTTCTGAGATGGTCTCCTGTTTTGGTGATTATTTCAGAAGTCTTCATTTTATCATGTAAATGTGAAATATTGAAAAACCAACAGATTAATCTACATTTTGGGCACCTGATCTATCAAACAATTGTCCTATGTTTTCAGATTGCATCCATTATTTTGATAATGACTTGCTACTCTTATTTATTGACATTCACATGTCCCCATGCAGCGTTCCTTACATGCTTCAGGCGGTTGAATGAAGCATCCTTTACAAAGAGGGGAAAAAAGGAATCAGCAAGAAAGCATTTAAAGGCTGTTACAATGTTAGTACAACAGGGAGAAAACAGCTGACAAGACACTGGGCTGACTGAAGTCATGTTGGCAGCATCTGAAGCTTCAGCTTTCTTTGTGAAGGGACTGCAGCAATGATTTTATCTCAGATCTGCAATTTGAGGGTCAAACTCAGCCAGCAACAACACTCAGGTGTATAGTATCTATGCCTAGGGAACGAATTTCTGTGTAACACAGGTCAGAGGCCTCCATAAAAATGTCTCCTTAAAATTAGTCTGCTAAAATGCATCGTATGGCCTATAATTAAGACGGTTAATACAATTTATCCTCATATCCTGATTCTTTCCAAATCCATTCTATCTGCAACCTACAAGCTCACCAAGGAATCATATTTGCTTTTCTAACGTTTTTAGTTGTGCTTACTAGACACTCATAAACACAGCAAGGTGAAAAAGGATTTGGCAATTGTGTTTTAGCATCACTGCAATCTGCAGTACTACGGTATTCCCATACTGACATCATCACTGCAGTACAAAAGCAAATACAGGTAGGCCTTGAATTACAACAGTCTGTTTCAAAGTTACAACATCACTGAAAAAGTGACTTATGGCTGTTTTTCACACTTATGACCATCCCCACGGCCATGTGATCAAAATTCAGGTGCTTGGCAACTGACTCATATTATGACAACTGCAGTATCCTGGAGTCATGTGATCCCCTTTTCCGACCTTCTGACAAGCAAAGTCAATGGGGAAGCCAGATTCACTTAACAACTGTGTTACTATGTAATTTAATCTGTGAATCTGTTGGACTCAATTGTCGTCATAAGTCAAGGACTACCTGTTACTTGTGACTGTTCGCCTAACAGTTCCAATTAACAGTGACCTCAAAAAGGGTGCTTTACAGCCGTCTGACCATCACAAAATGTCCCATGCACACCCGTGGTCAGGTTTATTGTGATCTGGGTGCTTGGCAGGCTGTTCACGTTTATGATGGGTTGTCACGTGCCCATGCCCGTGTGATCACCATTTGCAATCTTTTCTGCCAATATCCCCAGGAAGTCAATGGGAAGTGGTCAGGGAAGGCTGCAAACTTGGATTTTGGTAGAGAGGATTTTCAGCTCCAGAGCAAAGAGGCAGCGCGATAAAGAAAGGTACCTTAGGGGGACTGTTTGTCAGTGTATGATTGGTTCATAGATTGAAAGACACATAGCAACAGATCGGCCAATGGGAGCTGATTGGTGTCTCAGACAGAGAGGAGCCTGGGCATGGCTTAGTTCTTTGCTGCGCTTAAAAACTGAAACAGAAACAGAAACAAAAAACAAGTCTGTGCATGCTGCTGCAGAGAACTGAAACTGTATACTCATTTCCTCTGCTTGTATTTGCTACCACATTGAAATCTGCTTTGGTATTGTATATTTACTTCAAATGTTACATATAAAGAGTTCATATAAAGTTCATTTACTTGTGTGTGCTTCTGAATATGTTTGCACGTTGAAAACTCTGAAACTGGTTGAGTGACCGGAGTCCCAGGTAAGGAGTATAGTTTGCCTTGGGGAAGAGGGGAATTGTGGGAGGCCTGATACAGGCTATACACAAATGCCTCTCAGCTCGGACTGAAAATCCTTCTTGGATTTTGACAGGGATTATTTGCAGCTCCTCAGCAGAGAGACAATAATATGCCTCCCAGGATTGCCCTCCCATGCTCCTTACCTGGGACTCTGCCACTTAATGAACTACAAATCACTTAATGACTGTGTAGGATGAAATGTCCATCTGGGTTCAGTTCCAAGTGGGAAGAAACACACTGGAAACATGGAGACTGCTTGGAAGGATCGTTTATTGGAGCAGAACTTCATGACATGAGGTCCTAAGCGAAAAAGGGCCCACATGCTGAGAGAAAGAGATTTTATATCCTCTCTTGGGCTGTGACCTTGCTTCCTGTTCCTGTGACAAGGTCAAGTATCCTGATTGGTTGTAGGCTCTCATGTGGTCCTGGGTCATGATTCAAATTTGGTTGAAACTTTTGTTTGTGCCATGTGATCAGTTGGGCAATCCCATAATGTCCTACGGTTGAGGGCCTTTTATGTTGCAAATAAAGCTAGCTCAGTCTAGTGATTTCCAAATAACCAAAGTATCTGCTAGGGGAAGAGAACTGGGGCTGAGTTTCTGTCTTAAGATTTCTATTTCTCTTTTTAGGGGAAATATTGTGCCTTTTAATATTTCCTAGAATATTTCATTCTCCTAGGAGAGGGGTGGGTGCTAGTTTACTATAATTGCAACCAGCACTACTGGGTTTCAGTCATTGAGTATGTGATGTCTTGCTTATTATGGCTGCTTCCCTCTAAAACTGAGATCCCAGTCCCAATTGTGGTCCTTGATTCAAGGAACCCTTAAACAACATCTAAACTCCAATGATTTGGGTCCTCATGACAATTAAGGAAATCAGCAACACAATAACCTTCTATTTGTGATAGAAAACATATGAAGCACCACCGTACCAGACCTTTTGACAACTGAACATTAAAAGATATGAAAAAAGAAAAACACCTCAAAGGAACTCTTTCTGTCCCATTTGGTTTACATCACTCAATGCTCCACTCTTCACAATCTACCAAAAAGCTGGCCAGCTGTGTTGCAGCTCTCTGTCTAATCCAAATACATTTTTCACTGTAACATTGAACAAAACCTGAAGCATTGATTTGGAAAGACTTTTTCCACAAATCAACTTGCTTGCAGTTATACAGACAGTATGTCCCCCCTCCCTCTCAATCTCTTGCAAAATAATTAATTTGGGGCAAAAACAGAGAACAAAACTAAATTAAGCAAATAAATTAATCTCTAAGGCAGTGTTTCTCGACCTTGGCGATTTGGACTTTAACTCCCAGAATTCCCCAGCCAATTCTGGGAGTTGAAGTCCAAACATCTTAAAGTTGCCAAGATTGAGAAACACTGCTCTAAGGTGTAACCAGTGAGTTTAGAATGCCTATTTGCCAGCTCAAAATCTGATTTTATTTTTTCTTCACTTGACACAAAATCTAGTCTTTTCTAGATTCAGAACTGTTTCTGAATACATCAATACTATTGTACAGTTTCACGGAACAGAAAGAAACACCCTCAACCACGTCTTAACTTACAAAACAAAAGAAGTATTATCAAGGTCATAACAAAGATATGTGACACTGAAAAAAGTGGTATGTTGTACAAGTAATCCTTGACTTACAACAGTTTGCTTAATGACCATTCAAAGTTACCACAGCACTGAAAAAAGTGACTTACAACTCTTTTTCACACTTATGACCATTGCAGCATCCGCACGGTCATGTGATCAAAATTCAGATGCTTGGCAACTGACTCATATTTATGACGGTTGCAGTGTCCTGGCATCATGTGATCACCTTTTACGACCTTCTGAGAAGGAAACTCAATAGGGAAGCCAGATTCACTTAACTATCGTATGACTTAACAACTAAAATGATTCATTTAACAATCATGGCAAGAAAGGTTGTAAAAGAAGGCAAACTCACTTAACAAATGTCTCACTTAGCAACAGAAATTTTGGGTTTCATTGTGGTGATAAGTTGAGGATTACCTATATTAAGCAGGAAGACACTACTTTTAAAAAAGCATATACACTATATACATCTGCAGCAATATATACACTTTTATGTAAGAGAGGAATAGTACCTTCCAGATCAGGGGTGTCAAAGTCAAGGCCTGGTCTGTGAGGTGCTTAGATCTGGCCCATGGGCCACCCTGGAAACAGCGAAGGATCCTCTGCCAGTGAAAACAGAGCTCGGGAGGCCTCAGTTTTAGCTGGTAGAGAGTTTCAAGAGGCCGTCGCAGCTGAAAATGGAGCTTGAGAGCCCGTTTCCATTAGCAGAGCACTCGAGCCACCACAGGTGCCCCTGACACGAGTGACGTAGAGCTGGCTATGCCCACCCTGGCCCGAGGTCAAACACAACACTGATACGTCCCTCAATGAAATTGAGTATGACATTCCTGTTCCAGATATTTTATTTATAAGTCTCATAATCGCACAGCCCATGGAATTGTAATCCAAAACATCTGGAAGATAATCATTCTTCCCCCACTGTATTTTCAAAATATGTAGGATAATTATATTCTGCTCTTCCTTTTTCTATATTTTCAGACAGTAGTTGGAGCCCGAGATGTTGTTTTATGCCAGGTCAGATACAGATGGTCCAAGATGATTACTCTGAAGCTCTCCAGAGCCTTTCACAGCCCTTATATCTTATCCCTTCAGTTAAGAGCTACTAAATGAAATTGACATACAACATGATTAAAGCCATCCACTAGATCTGGAGTGTTTTGTTTGGCCATGCAGAGGGGACACAACAAAAAATCAGGTTCTTTTTTCCATGAGAAGACAGGACCAAAGGGAGGGAGGTAACCCATCAGTTACAACAGGCACCCCCAACCCACAAAGCCAACTGGCACTGGTCCACAACACACCAGAAACTGGGCCATGCAAATGCGCAAAGTCCCCTCCATGCATGCACAGGATGCAGGCAGCCCACGTGAAACCAAGTCCCTCTGGTCCACAGAAAAATCTCTCTCCATGGAACTGGTTCTTGGTGCCCAAAAAGTTGGAGACCGCTGAGTTACAGGACTCTGGCCACACAGAGACTATAACCTATGAAGGTTATAACTGACTGTGACCCATAACTATTGGGTCAAGACAAGGAACATAACATGACATGTGTGAAAAAATATGAAGCCCTGAGGAACCATGCTATTTGGAGAGCTCTTCTGATGGCACTTCTATGGCTCTGATGATCAATAACACAGAGAATCCATTGTTACTTTTCCATATTCTCAATAATTGAAGACCTACTCAATCTATTCCTATGACGCTTCAAGTATTTCAAGGTTTTGTGTTTGGCGACAGTCTTCCACTGAAATAATTGCATCTACCTAGGATATGTTATACATTCACTTGATAGGACAAGCTTAGTACAAGTACACAAGAACTTGTTCCTTATTCAATTATGGTCATTAACCAGCCTCAGTATAATTGTATTCTCTAAAATTAGTACACTATAAGTATCGGTATATATCAATATTTGCACGTTTAATGCATGCGTAAATAAATTTTTGTTGACGTCTGAATCTTCTGTTAAAATTTGGGTTCTTGAATATTTTTATATGCTTTATTACACACAGTCCTCACTTAATAAAAATTGGGTTTGGCAACTTCCTAGCTAAGTGAGAGATTATTAAACAAAACATCAAATGACTGTGCTCAATTAACAATGGCAGTTCTGCAGCTATCATTAAGTACAACATCACATGACTGTGACTTGAGACTTGATACCAGCTTCCCCACTGACATTGTGTAAGGGAGTAAATCCCTTTGCAATCACTGCTACTGTATTACCACTTGTAAGATCCAAGATTGTTGTAGGATACAATACTATACTAGGATTCTCATTCAACTGCCAGGACCACAAGCTCTGGTGAGCAGTTTCTCCTGATGGGAATCGTACCTGGAGCTCAACATCATCTAGAGAAGGAGCAATCCCACCGACACAGCACCTCATCTACTCCTGAGCCCAAATCAAAGTGCTGTCAAGATCCAAAAGGACATTTGTCTATTGGGGGGGGGGTGTTCCATTATATTATGCAGGCTGTTTTATACAGTAAAATTTAGAGCCATGTAGATCTTGACACATTTACAAGTTTTTAATTCAAGGCCACTGAGGGCGAAGGGGGAGTTAGAAGGGGCAAGTTCTTATCTTGTTTTCATTCCTTTCAAGTTAGTTCTCATGAGAGCCTTTCTTGTTGTTCGCATGGGAATGGGAAGTATTTAGAAGTTGTTGGACTCCTTTTTGAAGTGGTTGGACAATAATTAGCATGTGATAATTAATGGGGTGGAACTTTAA
>JAEANM010024854.1:0-11065 GCA_017656035.1 Myanophis thanlyinensis | reverse complement strand
ATCATCAGCCGGTCATACCCTTATGGGATTTGAACCTGGGTCGCCTGCATTGTAGGCAGATGTCTTAACCTCTAGACAGGTCTAGGTCTGATTGGGTCTTTTCCCGTGTAAGTTTGAGAATATCTTCACAACGTTTCATAAGGTCCCATTCGCCATCTTCGCCATCTTCAGGCCGGTGCCTTCTGCTTCGTGGCCACTGGCACGAAGCAGAAGGCACCAGCCTATAGAAGCTATTTTTCAACCTATTTGTCCAGCTGGCTATGCTTCTATATCTCTTTTCCAATGGTAGAAGTATGAAGAAGTACTGCCCTGGGTGAGAGTCATCCCTGAGGATTTTTCTCACTCTGTTAGATATGGGACCTGGCGATTTCATTTATAGAAAATGCATCACTTAAGCCTTAACCATCAAATCAAACATGAAAAATACAGGAAAGTAACCTTACTGTATAATAGGTTAATTTTCTATCTAGTAATGTCTTTTACAGGTTTGTATAATAAATCTTTACCTTTAATCACTCCACCTCCTCCTAAGAATATCATCAACTTTTACCTCCCCCCCCCCCTCCCCGATTCGCTATGTTACCTCAATTGCACTCCTGTCTTCTCCCAGCTACTATACACGTTAATCATGTACTGTAGCTGGAACAGCACACTTGGATGGAATCAGAGTTTGAGAAAGTCTGGCCTGTACAAAAAAAAATGTGTCCTTCCTTTCATATAGTAAGGCAAGCAGTAGTTGCCATTAAGAGATTACACAATGCTTTCCTTAATGAAAGTATGGAGCAGTGCTTTTCAAACTTGGCAGTTTTAAAATGAATGAACTTCAACTCCCAGAATTCCCTAGCCAGCATGTTGGGGTTGGGGAAGTAGAGCAGTAGAGCATGGCTGACTGTGGAATTCTGGGAGTTGAAGTCCACACATCTTCAAGCTGCCACAGTTGATAAACACTGAAGTAGAGGAAACACTTATTTAAGTTTTCTTCTCTTCTTTAAATTTTGGTTGGGAATAAGAGTTTGGAAAATGGGTTAGATTTTTCCCCCGCATAGAATGAAATTGTGTATTTTACAAAGAATGAACTCTTTAAAGAAAAACCATAGGCATAATTAACATATAATACCTTGAATTAAAGAGATTAAGTTTAAATATATATATATATCAGTCATCCCTTCACAGCTCTGTGACAGGATAGCTGGCCTATGTGAAATGTTTACTGTTACGCATCTTATATGTATAGTAAACATTCCATTAATTGTCATTATAAGAATAAATTCAAGCCAACTATATAGACAATATAAAAAGATAAAACAGTGGCGTTAGCAAACCCAGGACAATTAATACTTTTGAACCTCCTCCTATATTGTTGTAAGGAAAGCCATGGTTTTTATCTAGTGGTAATTGATGCCAATCACTTAAAAGCAATATCCATAACAATGAAGTAATTTAGGAATAGATACTTTCTAATTGGCAGAAGAACTGGATATGTTTGACTTAAAGAAGAAAATAGCAACAACAAAGATGACAACACCCTTTAAATTTCATGAAGGGTTATCACAGCCTTCTATTTTCCATCACAGTATCCAAGCTGACTTACTTTCTGGTTGCTTTTCATTGGGTGTTATAGATCGCACGAAATCTTGTGGGGTCATAAATACTTCTGAATCTCCATGCTCATTGATGATTTTCAATGTGGCAAAGTATCGAAAGATTTTATCTGGGGTAGAGTAAGCTCGGATCCTGTTTTCATATTCCATCACCTGAAAAAAAAAACGGATGTGAAAATTCTCTAAATTCCAACAGTTTAGCCATTTTTTAAAAAAGGTAAATAATGTTTTGACAGAAATATGTATAATTCTATATAAAGGCCCAAGCTGAGTTGATAGGATCTATTTATCTATCAGTATTATGAATCTCCCCTCTGGGCAGATTGCAAGAGACATAAAAGCCAAATTAGGTTTCAGTCCTGAAATAGTGGAACATTTTGAAAAAATAAAAACAAATTAAGCATAAAAACAACAGAACAGACAACAAACCAGCACTGTAATGAAGAAATAATTGGGGGAATGCAGTTAAAATTGGCACTGAAATAAAAATGACAATCAGTTCTACTTTGTGAGTGAAGCTTTTCCAGTAAGAAAATACCATCACAGTTTAACTCCCTTGCCTCATTCAATCAGTCAAACAAAATGTATTCAGGGTCCAAGACCTCTTCTTCTTTCAGATGTTCCATTAGGGGTCGCCATAGCAAATCATCTGTTTCCACCTAACTCTATCCTCGGCATTCTCTACTCTCACCCTAACTAATTTCATGTCCTCCTCCGCACATGTCCAAACCATCTTAATCTGGCCTCTCTGGCCTTGTCCCCAAAGCAGCCGACCTCAGTTGTCCATCTGATATGCTCATTCCTAATCCTGTCCAACCTGGTCACTCCTAAAGAGAATCTCAACATCCTCATCTCTGCTACCTCCATCTCTGCCTCTTCTCTTTTCCTCACTGCTACAGTCTGTAACCCATACAGCATAGCTGGTCTCATTACTGTCTTGTACACCTTTCCTCTGATTCTTGCTGACACTCTTCTGTCACAAAACACTCCTGACACCTTTCTCTACCCATTCCAACCTGCACTTGCCTCTTCACCTCTTTTCCATACACTCCATTGCGCTAGATTGTTGACCCCAAATACTTAAACTCCTGCACCTTCTTGACCTCAGCCTCCTGTAAACTCACTGCTCCACTCCCTCCCTCTTGTTTACACACATGTATTCTGTCTTACTATGACTGACTTTCATTCCTTTCCAGAGCATATCTCCACCTTTCCAGGTGTTCCTCCACCTGCTCTCTGCTCTCACTACAGATCACAATGTGATCTGAAAACATCATAATCCATGGGGATTCCTGTCTGACCTCATCTGTCAACCTGTCCATCACCATAGCAAACAAGAAGATCCTTGATGTAGCCCCACCTCCCCTTTGAACTCCACTGTCTGACTTACAGCACATCTCACTACTGTCGTATTCCTCTCATACATATCTTGGACTACTCTGACATACTTCATTAACATTCTCTGGGCAAAAATTGCATCAGTAATGTCTTTCTGGGAGTGAAGCCATACTGCTGCTCACAGATATCCATTTCATTTCTTAGTCTAGCTTCCACTACTCTTTCTCACAGCTTCATTGTGTGGCTCATCAACTTTATACCTCTGTAGTTGCTACAACTCTGCACATCACCCTTGTTCTTAAACATTGGCATTAGAACACTTCTCCATTCCTCAGGCATCTTCTCACTCTCTAAAATCCTGTCCAACAAACTAGATAGAAACTAACTGCTGTCTCTCCTAGACACTTCCACACCTCCACAAACCAAACACAATAAAAGGCCAACATATGATACAATAATAACAATAAAAGGAAAAAAATAACAATTGCAAGAAAATCCTAATGCAAATGGTTATTAACATGGGAGAGGAACCAGTTGCAGCATGTCAAGTGCAAGAAACCAGGAGCCAGGATAGAGTTCAATATGAATTTATTTCATGCTAAGAATCTGACTTAAATCAAAGCAAATTGGTACTAGATAAAAGTCAATGGAATTGATTGGGGTGTTGGACTTAAGTTTCTAGTGGAAGTGTAACAACTCCAAAGTGATGACCCATTTGACTCTGCCTTCAAACTCAGCCTAGTCATCTCCTACACAGCATGAGCTTTGGGATGACTTCTGCCAGGTGGGGAAAGGTGCATGAGGGTGCATAGGTGACTAGAGAGGTGTAGCAATTAGCGCAACTAGGCTTGACAAGATGCACAAGGGTGCGCAAATGGCAAGATGAGCACAGTGTGAGTACAATGGGGCTTGAGGAGGATGTTTGAGGATCTGTGGGCTGCTGGTGAGGCACACCACAAGTGCAGAGAAGTTAATGGGAAGTTGTGTGGTTGGAGAGACTTATCCAAGGAACTTGTGATCTTGTGTGCCACCCCATGATTTTGCTTTTGGTAAGCTAATTGGTCATTCCAGGCCTGTTTATTTCCCACAGGAGACATACCACTGAGATAGAATAATTTGATTTAGAACGATGGGACAAAATAACTCCTTAATAATAACAACATTGGTTGAAGACTACTGTCTCTATGACCTTGGGGAAAGAAGAGAAGAGATACTGCCTAGGAAACAGTCAGAGAACCAGAGGCAGAGGTTAAACCCCAGAGCAAGGATCTGGCCTAATGGATCAAGCAGTTAAAAGTGGCAGAGAAAAGTTTGTACTTTCAGACTTGCAAGATTGATGTCAGCCCTCCCAGGTAAACCAGGGATAGGAAACAGAATTCGATGAATAAATTCTAATTTCTTGTAAGGCTACATTAACACAATCTTACAAGTCAGCCACGCATATTTAGAGAGAATCGTTTCAATGGCAACAAATGAATAAATGGTCACTTGTAGACTTCCAGAAAAGATTTCCTCTTTTCTCTTCTGTGCCATGACTTTCAACTAGCTGATGAAAAAACCCCCAACAATATATGCTCCCATATGCTTCCTTCACCCTCAAGCCCAAAGCCTCATTTCCTTCTAGGAAGGGACAGGATTGGATTTTGAAACTGATATAAAGGTGATTAGGAATGCCTGTTGACTCTGAATGAATTTAAATTCCCAGAGCCTATATCTTATAGTACTAAATCACTACATGATGGCCCAAACATTTGTATATTACTTTTACAAAATCTTGAATACCTACTGAAGTACAAAATGATTGGAGGAGAAACAAAGTTCTTCCTATTTTCAAAAAGGACAAAAACAGGAACTGGTGAGTTCAATCCTGATACTTGGGAAGTTTCTGGAATGTACTGTAAAGACACTGATGTTTAAGTGCACAGTAAGAGAGAGGATAGGGAATTCTAGTTTGATGATAGTACTTATCAAAAACCATGGTATAGTAAGCAGTTGATTGCAATGTGAACATGACACAGCAAATGTGATATGTCTACAAAAAAGGTAAAGTCAGTTTTAGGTTGCATTAGAAGAAATACAATTTCCAGATCATAGGAAATCATAACACTGCTCAGATCTCACTATGAGTGCTATGTCCAATTTCGAGCACCATGCTTTAACAATTCAGACAAACGGGAAAATGTTTAGAGAAGGGCAACAAGGATGATAAGGGAACTACGATTAAGTCCTATAAAAAAGATATACAATGAAATATTTGGCTCAAAGATGGCTTTCATATTCTAGCTTAATTTTCAAACATCTAAAAAGATAATGCATGAAGAAAGTAAAGATTTTTATGATTCCAAAATGTAGAAGACAGCATAGTTAATCTAAATTAAAGACTTCAACTAAATATTAGGGAAGAAACCTCTAATAATATGACAAGTTCAACAGTGGAATCAATTACCAACAAGGATGGTGGGATTCTTCTCATTGGATGCACCCAGTTAGAGATTGGACAGCCATTTATGCAAAAATTACCATATTTGGATGAAAAGTGGGTGAAAATGTCTGTGCCTCTTATATAGCAAATGTTGTCAAAGCCCTGCCCACCCACCAGCACATTTTTGGCCTTTTTTTTTTGGCCCAAAAACAGGCCGAAAAAATGGGGCAGAAAAGGTGAAAAAATGGGTCAAAAAAGGTTGAAAAAAAGGCTGAAAAATGGGTCAAAAAGGCCAAAAAAAAAACCAGGCCAAAAAAAGATTGGAAAACAGGCCAAAAGGCCCAAAAAACAGGTCAAAAATGGGGTGCGTGGAGGTGGTGATAGGTAGTGGCGATCCCTGCAGCCTGAAACAGCTGATTACAGGTATTTGGGAGGCAGATCCAAGTGCCAATCATCTGCTTATGCTAAATCAGGCTATGCTGAAGCTGACCAGGTTGTTGTCTTTTTGCTGTTTGCTGCAAGGAGGCAAATTGCTGGGAGGCAGAGGCAGATTGTTTTTTCTGGTGTGTCTTATACTCAGGAGCGTCTTATACACTGAAAAATACGGTATTTAATTTTCTGCACTGAGCAACAGTTTAGACTTCTTGGCCTAAATGTCACCTATCAAAACCAAGATTCCACAATTCTCTCATCCAAACGCAGGGGAGAAAAAATCCAAAATCCAAAACCCATCCACATGTATGAATAATGATTCATTTGACTTGCATCCTGGTTTAAACCTTGTCATCTTCAAAAATATTTGTGGGATTATTAGAGGTTAAAACATCAAGTTAGAAAGCAAGCGACCATGACTTCAAGCCCCAGCTTACCCAGGAAAGTCAGCTGGTTGACTTTGGGTCAGTCACTCTCTCTTATCCCGACCTACCTCACAGGGTTGTTGTTATGGGAAAAATAGCAGGAGGAAGGAGTGTTTGGTTGTGTTTGTCACCTTGAGTTATTTGTAAAAATACTTAAGAGGCACGATATAAAAAAATAAAAATAAATGGTTGCTCTTGACCAGTAATTCAAATAAATACAATTTAATAAAGACATACCTTACGGTCTCGAAATCCGGAACGCTGTTTTTTCTTCTTTCCTTCTGCCTGAGAAACATTATTGGATTCTAGAGCTTTCTCTTCATCACTCCCTTCATTCACTACTTCTCTGTTTTTTATTTTTTCATCCGTCATGTGCACGTCATGATTCACAGGTGATGCTTCTGCCTGGGCTCTAAGATTAAAAACAGAGAGGAAAGTCCTTCTGATTATTTAAATGGCCACAAGAAAACACTTCAGAGAAATGAATGACCTCAATCTTGGCTGTACAAACTATTCAAAACAGGTGATTTACAAAGCACATTATCCCAGAGAAAACACCTATTTTTTCAAAGTGTTAAAATAATACCGTGGTTGCAAGGTTCATGCTGCTATTCCCAGCTGTCTCTACCTGCGTAAGTTTTCCTCTGCTGGTGCCAAGCACAAGGTCAGCTTTCAAAGGACACGGCTGTTTTAACACTTTGAAGACAGATGTTGCATCCACATACAGAAATCCATGCAAAGGGCCTGTTCCAAAGTCTTCGCTTGGGTTTATTATCTTCAGCCAAACTTCTATGCCTTTCCAGAAGCTTGCACAGCTGTTTTATAACCTGCCCCCAGTTGCTTATGAAGCATTTATAAGTGGTTGAATTTATGAAGCAGTTTAATAAGTCTGGAAAAACATGCATCTGCTTTAATTATTCCAAGAAACATGCTTTGTCTAAGTTCCTGCAAGTTGTGAAGGACTTCTTTCCAAGGATTTGCATAGTATCAATACAAAATTTTGGATTGAGTTATATGAATATCTGTTCTTATGTAATGCACAAGTTGGGTATGATTCACTTAATAACCTTTTGGCTTAGCAAACAGTAACTCTGGTCCCAACTGTGATTGTAATTTGAGAGCAGTGGTTAGATTGCAATATTGCAGGCTAATTCTGCCCACTGCCAGCAGTTCGATCTTGACCAAGCTCAAGTTTGACTCAGCCTTCCCTTCAGAGGTTGGTAAAATGAGGACCCAGATTATCAGCTGACTTTGTAAACTGCTTAGAGGGCTGTAAAGCACTGTGGAGTAGTATATAAGTTTAAGTGCTATTGCTATAAGTGGATATAGTTCGAGTCTGAAGGATCACAAGAAAATTATAATCCAGAAGTCATCCAGAAACATGAGCTCAAGTTCAATTCTTTCAAAGGTATCGCTTTTCATACTGGAAAAGTATATACATTCAAATTCTATATTCATTTAAGAGAAAAAAAACAAAAAAGTAGGATATATCCTCAAAAGGAAAAAGGGAGGAAAATAAGATGCGCAGCTCTGGTTTTGCTAACTCCTGATCAGCCTTTAACAGCTATTCCTATGT
The DNA here is from genome assembly GCA_017656035.1 of Myanophis thanlyinensis. NCBI lineage: Eukaryota > Metazoa > Chordata > Lepidosauria > Squamata > Homalopsidae > Myanophis > Myanophis thanlyinensis. The sequence goes on along the minus strand of JAEANM010024854.1, from coordinate 3,271 downwards.
GACAGACTTGAAAGTACTAATGTATTCAACTAAAGTTGGAAACTTGAAGAAGGTACTAAACCATTCAGTGATGCTTCCTATAGTCTTTAAAATACAAAATCATTATGATGAATGCAAATTAACTGATGCAGGTCATGATAACACAGCAGCACATCATATGCATCTTTAAAAAGGGTGACGCTTCTGCTGAATAGATTGCTATTAGTTCCCTGGTTATTGAATGAAATTCATTACGCAACATTCTGGAAACAAATTCTATTAAATCCCAGGAAAGTGTAATCAAACTGAAGCCACATTGTTATAGCTTTATCTTGACGCTATGGCTGGGACTACAATAAACCAATGGTGGAATTCTTTTTTTCTTTTACTACCAGGTCTGTGGACGTGGCTTGGTGGGCATGGCTTGGTGGGCATGGCTGGGGGGGGTCATATGACTGGGTGGGCCGTTTCTGTAAGCAGGGCAGTAAAGATTAGGCTAGAAACAACACCAGAATGTTTTTTTGCTGCCTTCTTTATAGGATTAACCCTGTATAGTGGAAAAAAACAAAAATATTTCTTCTAACAACCGGCTCTCTGAGCTGCTTAGAAAATTTATTGCCGGTTCTAGCAAACCTGCTAGAACCGGCTGAATTTCACCTCTGCAATGAACCTATATTCATGACTACAGAGAAAGTGCCTCTGTTCAATTGGTGCAGCATAAAGAAGAAACTTGTACTAATTTAAATGCTAATTGGGAAAGAAATAAGAATTTAAAATACCACAATGAGTTTATATCATTGTGATATGACCTTGATAAAAGCGTCCATGAAAGAGACCTAAAACAAGACGGATCGACAATATCAGTAAGTGTTGTGGGTCCAATTGGCAAAACAAACCTCAGGACCGTATTGGTTGGAAACGTATGGAACAAAAAGGTCTTCATCCTGCAGTTGATAGACAATGGCTAAAATGATGATGATGATGAATTCATATATGGAAATGAATAGTCAAAAACAAAATCAAATTGTGGTTCCACTGCTACAGAAAGCTTAGTGCAGCTGATCTTCTGTACCAAAATCCACCTTATATTCCCCCACTGTAAAATAAAGTTAAAACAAGTTGAGTTATATTAAAAATGCTTTTTTCAAGAGGCAACTGGACTTTCTGATTTTTTCTTTGAAGATGTTTCACTTCTCATCCAAGAAGTGTCTTCAGCTCTGGGGGAACCCACCATCCAGTCAGAGCTGAAGAAGCTTCTTGGAAAAAGCATCTTTGGGACAACCATGCCCTGGATGACTGAAAATCTCCATAGTTGAGTTATAATAATAGAGCATACAAAGTATTAGAATCCTTAGTAACGTGCTATAGAACATTGACCAAAACCTAATATTGCTTAAAGTACAACATAAATCAATCAAGATTAATTATGTACCATAAAATCAATCTCAGTTGATTTGCAGGAAAATCTCCAGGTCATCCAACAGTGCCTCTATCACCCCTCTAATCAAGACCATCCTGCTATCATCCTCTTCTCTTTCTTTCCATCTTTCCTAGCACTATAGACTTCTCAAAGAAGCTGAGTCTTCTTCATATGATGTGTTCAAAATACTATAAACCTGGTCATTTGTCCCTCAAGTGAGAACTCTAGAATGATTTCTTCTGTGATCTCTTTGTTTGTTTTCTTGGCGATCAGTGGTATTCTTCTTCAACAATGAAATTCCTACCTTTCTATCTTTATATTCCTAGATATAAATAAAATAATGCAGCACCTTACTCCTTAACAACTGAAAGTAAAAATTAAAATTAGCTAAGGAAAAAAAACAGTCCTACTGTACAGGTTGTCCTCAACTTACAACAATTCATTTAGTTCCAAGTTATAACAGCACTGAAAAAAGTTGATTATGACATTTTTCACACTTATGACGGTTGCAGCATCTCATGGACACATGATCAAAATTCAGACGCTTGGCAACTGACTCATTCTTATGTCAGTTGCAGTGTCCCAAATCACATGATCACTTTTTGCAACCTTCTGGCAAGCAAAGTCAATGAGGAAGCCAAATTCACTTAACAAACATGTTACATGATAGCATGATAGTGCTACATGATAGAGGTGACATGATAGCAGTGTTCCACTATCTCAGGGGCTGCCACAAAGAAGATGGAGTCAAGCCATTCTCCAAAGCACCTGAGCAGGTAGGACAAGAAGCAATGGGTGTAAACTAATCAAGGAGAGAAGCAACTTAGAACTGAAGAGGAATTTCCTGACAGAACAATTAATCAGCGGAACAACTTGCCTCCAGAAGTTGTGAATGCTCCAACATTGGAAGTTTTTAAGAAGAGACTAGATAAGCATTTGACTGAAATGGTGTAGGGTTTCCTGCCTAAGGGGTTGGACTAGAAGACCTCCAAAGTCCCTTCCAACTCTGTTATTCTAGTTTATTCTAACTTAACAACTGCAGTGATTGACTTAACAACTGTTGCAAGAAAAGTTGTAAAACGAGATGAAAATCACTTAACAATATCTCACTTAACGACAGGAATGTTGGGCTCCATTGTGGTCATAAGTCGAGGACTACCATTATAGGAAGTTTTAAACTAGATATTGAATCGATGGGGCAATAAATCAGCAATATAGAAATAAACTGGACTGTAAAGCCTAGTAATGTAAAATATCAGTAAGTTACAATTAATAGTTTAGTCATACATGACCAAGAATTGATAGAACAATATAGCCATGTTACTCATATAGGCCAGAAATTAGTTGTTTGAATACAGTCAGAACTGTTGGACTAAACTTTACTACATTGTGTAATAAGGTGTTTCTTATCCAATAGGAGGAAATTAACATAAAATTTCTCAGACTGCCCTAAGTACATAACAACAAAGGAAAAATGAGTATCATGATAGGAACAGCAATGTAACAACACCATGGAGAATGAATTCAACTAAACTCTATTAAACTAGCTGTAGAAACTTTATTAAATCTCCCATGTAAAAGTACAGAAGACAACCTACTGAACTGAAATCATTTCGTTGAAACAGGAAGATCATTGAATGGATGTAATTAGCTGCTTTCCCCCTGGAGTGATTAAACCATACTGACATAAAATCTGGAATCAGGCCTCACTCATTCCAGTCTTCAGTATCTAAGAGCCTTTTGCTGATAATTTTCTTAGGTTGAGTGAATTGGATGAAATGTAGGAAATCAATCAGGGGCGTGGTTATGGCTGTGGTAGTGTGAGGACGTCTTTCTCCACTTCTTAGGGTATTTCAAGGACGGAACAAGGAT
>JAEANM010024852.1:0-11066 GCA_017656035.1 Myanophis thanlyinensis | reverse complement strand
AGACAGACAGACAGACAGACAGATGTTTATATATTATAGTTATTATAAAGTTCAGAAGAAGTGCTTTATGTATTATGTGAGCACAGCATTTCTCTGCATTTACTTAAAGCAATTCGCCTTTTTTTCAGTTTCTGTGCCACTGTTTTAAAACGTCCTTGTCATTAAGTCCTGCCTTTTCAATATGATGATGCTGGGCTTTTGTTCTGCCCTGAGATAAAATATGGTGAAATTCTTTGATAAGCTGTATGAAAGATTATTAGCATATTGTCCCCAAGCCCATATCAACAGGTAAAAAAGTGATTGCATCAGGAAGAATACATTTATCTTCCTATCTTTAAAATACTTCAACAATTCTGTTGTTTAGGCACAATGACTACAAGGTCGTGTCACCTGCATTAAGAGCAGTGGGAAATATTGTGACTGGTGATGATATTCAAACTCAGGTAAACCGATTTTTAAACTTATTTCACTGATCTTTCTGAAAGATACAATAGGATCTTATCACCTGATATAGAGGATATTGTAACCTTATTCAGAGAAAGTTCATAGTGCATGGAGTCCAGTTCCCTCACCTCTACAGTCTCTCTCTGCATATGAAGTCTGAAAGGAAGCAGTACTCGTGATCCCTTGGAAGCAACTACAGCTTCCCGTGTAATCTGGAACTTCAGAAAAAGAGGGTCTTGGGTTGTTCTAACAGTATTCCACAAACTCAGATACCTGATTATGTAGAGATTGGAAAATAACAAGTGCAGGACTAGATGGATAAGTCCATTCTCCTCCTATTTTGAGCTATTTTATACTTTGATTCCAGCATTTTTGTTATCCATTGTGGAAGAGCAATATTTCTGAGTCTGACGGCTTTGTTTTGAAATAAGCAAGTTGTTAGATGTTTACAGTGAAGTAATACTTCCCTGCTTTGCTGACTTTGAAACTGAAGGAGAGCCATTGAACTGATATGATGAAGACCTGTTTAGAAGAAATATGTTGAGATAGCTTGGTCATATAGAGAGAATGGGTGAGGACTGGATATGTGGAAGAAGAATGGGGGGATTGGACTTTCTTAAGAAAGCTGATGGACACTGTGTGTGTAATAGTATTTTCGATCAGAAAACAACTGTTAAGAGATGTTGTAGTTCAATTTGTACAAAAACCTTTTGAACAACAAGTGCTGTGGAGATGTTCACAATAGAAATCTATGACTTGGGGAATGAGATACAATAGTTTGGAAAGATCCCAGTTATAATTTTAAGGAAAGTTTTTATTATTAAGAATCAGTTGAAGATATTTGATCCTGGACATATCCAAGATAATGACTGCAGTGGTTTATGGTAAAGTTACAAGCTGTTGTGGGCTTTCTGTGTGTGAAATACTTAATAGATTTTTAACAGAGGGGCTTTGAAACGTAATTTTGTTGTTGGGTTTATCTGTTAATGTTTTTTTTTTACAGTAAATAGAGGTAGGTCAAATTAGATGGGCAAATAGAGCTATAGACATTTATGGACTATAGACCAGCTTTGCAAGGTGGTTGTGGGAGGGGGGAACTACTATTCTTGAAATATATTTATCAGTATTCAACTGAGGGGCCAATTTGTGTGTATGTTTTTAATGCACATTTTTTTGTCTTGCTTAGATTTGCTTTTTTGTCTGTTGAAGTATTGTATCTCAGACTGGTAGTAGACTTGCAAAATGTAAAGCATAAAAGTAACTGTAGAAGTTGTTGACTGTGGTGGTGTGCAGTAGTTCCTTTGCACTGAAAGACTGACTAGAATTATTACATGAAATTTGATGGGTCCTGCTTTTTTAATGTAGATAGCAATTTAATAGTACATTGGTATCTCGGTACTTGTTAATTGGTTCTGGGAGGCATGACGAGTACCAAACACATTTTCCCATAAGGAATAATGTAGTGAGTCACAAGGCAGCGAACATTGACAAGTTCTAGCTTGTACGTTGAATAGCAAACTAACGATTAATTCTGGGACAAAATTTTCATGTCAAAATGCATTCAATAGCAAATTTGATGAGTTTCAAAACAGTTGTGTACCAAGGTACAATTTTGTTTATTATGTACCTTTTTTTCCTTTTGTGTTGCATCTGTACACCTTCACACTTAGTTTTTATTGGGATCTAGAGCAGATTTTTCAGAAAGCATAACATGCCTTATTTCTATGCATACACTGTTCGCTGAAATAGTAACTTGACATGTAAATACTGTTATTTCAGCTATATGCCATGTACTTTATTTTACATTGTTTAGGCAGAACTTTTCATCTTTCAAATTATTTTAGGTAATTCTAAATTGCTCTGCATTACCCTGTCTCTTACATTTGCTGAGTAGTCCCAAGGAATCTATTCGAAAAGAAGCATGCTGGACAGTATCTAACATCACTGCAGGAAACAGAGCACAAATTCAGGTAATGTATTCAGTTTGTTATGCATAATTTTTACCCGTAACATTTTGTCTTGTTCTGTTCCTCAACCTCATTTATTTCTGTTTGAATCTATTCAAATTCAGTGAATAGTGCTAGACAGGTGGGAAGAGATGGGCAGCTTTATCTGGAGGTTACACATTCAGTACACACTCATATCCATACATTTAAATGTCCATTACACCCATATGTATATTGCTTGTATAATTACTGCAAATTTCTTATTTTTCCTTTTTTATCATTTTTTAAAAATTCTTTACATAATTGAGGTAATTGCATCAATTTACATTATTTATATGTGTTGCTATATAGATGATATGAATCCAGGCAGCTTTGCAATAATATTTTTGTTATTTGGTGATCAAGTCCAATTTTTTTTCCTGGTGTATCAGAATTCATTGAATGAGTGTCTGCGAAATTGAGAGCAAATTGTGTAAGTTCAGTTTTTGGCTAGTCTATTGACTTAAAGAATTTTATTACAATATTATATAATTTTTTCCTTTAGGCAGTTATAGATGCAAATATATTTCCAGTATTGATTGAAATTCTTCAGAAAGCTGAATTTCGTACTATAAAGGAAGCAGCATGGGCCATTACTAATGCAACATCAGGAGGGACTCCTCAACAGATTAGGTAATAAATTGCAGTTGATTCACAGCAGTGCTGACAGTTGAAATAAACTTTTTCATTTAATAAGGCAATGTTTCCAAACCTTATGCTCCCAGATAGTTAGAACTATTGTGTACAAATTCAAATGATAACAATAGTTTGTTAAACTTGTATGCCACCACCCCTCACTCTCAGCACCCAAGACTTGTGATGACTAAAAATTCTGGAGTCAGTCATGAGGACACCAGCTTATGAAAAGCTGCATGAGGGAATCATAGTATTTCTTTAATATCTTGTCTGTATTTCTTATTTATGTTTGTGTGCATGTGCGCGCACACACACATACACATTTGCAGGTGAGTCCTCAACGAAACGATCTAAAATTTATGTTGCTAAATGAGAAATTTATTAAGTGAGTTTTGCCCCACTTTATAACTTTTCTTGCCACATTTGCACTTGTTAAATTAATAACACAGTTGTTAAGTGAATCTGGCTTCCCCATTGACTTTGCTCGTCAGAAGGTCACAAAAGGGGATCATGTGACTCCGGGACAATCTAACCATCATAAAGTGAGTTAGTTGTCAAGCATCTGAATGTAAATCACATGACCACGGGAATGCTGCAATGGTCATAAGTGCAAAAAATGATAATAAATCACTTGTTTTCAGTGCTGTTGTAATTTTGAACAGTCACTAAATGAACTATTGTAAGTCAGGGACTGCCTGGTATTGTATATTCATATTTCTTTGTTCCAAATACCGCCAAGTAGCTTGTAACATAATAATAGTATAAAAATAACAAGTTTAAAAAACCAGAATTAAAAAATTACGTAAAATACAAACAATTGGCATAAAAAGTAATCAAAGAAAAATAATAAAAAGTGGCAGCATGTTGACAATGCAGTTCCAAGAAACAGAATGAAATATCTAATATTCATTAACTCAAACTTGCCGAAACTGCATGTTCCTAGATTTACTGATATGGTATTAAAAACATTTTCAACATATGTCTGAAAACAGTGAGGCAGCTAGTGGCCTGAGGACATACTAGGGAGGATATTTTTTATGCTATCCAGTACCATGAACAGAACAGAGGACCTCTTAAATTACTCCTTCTGCTGTTTCTTGGGAGTTGTGCTGTATAATAGTGGAATATAAATAATATATAATCCCTGATTGGCTAAATTTGCACATTTTCTAAGTCATTGTTTATTTAAACCTGGAATAGAAACCTGGCCCATATGTAGTTATCTCAGATGCCATGGTTTTACAAACCATAGTGCATCATATTAACCCAAAACCAAATTACCACCCTATGTTTTAGAGAATGTGTGAATCAAACCTGTGTATGAGAATAGCCACAAAGAAAAGAAATCTTGTCTTTGGGTAGGCAAATGCTATTTTTCTCCTCCAATGTTTTGGTAACAGTTCGGTAAAATGAGTATTTTCAGCAAAAAAAAAGTTTTGTTTAATTTCTTACCTTTATATGCTTGATAATATATATTGATTCACTTAAAAAAGTGTTAAAATGTTAACAGTTTCACATGAGTAGAAATTATATAACATGAGTTCATGTTGGAAATGAAAGTTTGTTCATAGACCATTCAGATTTCAGATCATTCAGTTTTTAAAAAATGCATTGTTGGTGTTTAGGATAAAATTATATGTTAATCATATAGGGAGTATGTTTCTTTTAATAGCACAATGTTTTCAAAATTATATGTTTAATATTGTTCATTGAAAGCATCCTCATATGTAGATTATTACAATCAACAAAAAGAAAAACCTGATTAGTTATTTTCCATCCTCTTTCTCCCCCCCCCTTCCTTTCTATATAAAAGTTATTTGGTGGCATTAGGTTGTACCAAACCTCTATGTGATCTTCTGACTGTGATGGACTCTAAAATAGTCCAGGTAGCCTTGAATGGACTTGAAAACATATTGCGACATGGAGAACAAGAATCAAAGCAAAATGGAATTGGAGTGAATCCTTACTGTGCCCGTATAGAGGAAGCTTACGGTAAGAAGTGACAACTTATAGCCACAGCAAATATTTTCAGTATTTCTAATGAAAAATTGTCAACTCTGCAGTGCAGTGCTGTAGACATTTAAGGAGGGAAATGAGTCCTAATAAACATAAGATATACTGCTAACTAACAAGATATGTTTGGATTGCCAAGTCTCTTGTTTGCTATTCTGGGAGTTGTCAAGAAATGTCTTTATTTTTGCCTGTTTATGGAATTAAGAGCTGTTTATTACTGAGCGGTGCTTGACTATATTAAATCTTAATTCCAGGACTGGATAAAATTGAAATCCTTCAAAGTCATGAAAACCAAGAAATCTACCAGAAGGCTTTTGATCTCATTGAACATTATTTTGGTGTGGAAGAGGAAGATGCAAACATTGTGCCCCAAGTGGATGAAAACGAGCAGCAATTTGTGTTCCAGCAACAGGAAGCCCCTATGGAGGGGTTCCAGCTGTAACCCTTGGCTCAGAGGACCGGAGCACTTTTGTGGTGGCCTTCATTTGCTGCCCTGAGGGGGGAACATTTTACTGAAGAAGATAAAGGAGCAACTCATGAACTCAATATGTGCTTATTTTTTTTTCCTATTGTGTGTTGCCATTGTCTCGTTCCTAGAAATACCAACCATTCACAAGTTAAAAAATAATGTTACATAGCTTGAATTCTCACCTCAGAGAAGACAACAGATTCTGAGTTTTTAAGCAGTTGCTAAAATTGCACCATTATCCATAAACAACTGTGATATTTTGGATTTTGGCAGTGTGGTTCATACGCCCAAGCTACACTTAAAATCTACCTCTATTCCTTGGAGCAAAAAAGAAGTTTCAGAACTTCAGACATGAGCTCCTAGTAAATGTTAAACTTAGAATGTGAAAATTATTTATTTAAATAGTGAAAATATGGTTTTATGTGTGATACTTTGAGACAATGGTGAAATATATTTAAAAACAACACTTCTAGGAGCACGTTGCTGGTTACATACCATAACATTTAAGTGTTATGTCAAAAATACAGTATTTCTGCTGTTTGAAAAGAGGTAGCCAGTTTCAATTTGTAGTTCATCTGGACTTGTTCCTATTTATGTAAAGGAAGTTCCTTCATCGTTTTAATTTCTGTGGAATTGCAAAAGTTGCCAGTGCTTGAACTAACTATTACAGCTGATTTCTTTAATGACAGCTTGATGACATGATGTGGAAAGCTTTATCTGCTGATATTTGTCCATTAAATTGCTGGAGGTTTTTTTCTACCTACTCTGAACTTCTCAATTAGAAAAGTATGTTTATATTATAATGATTATTGTAAGGGAACTTTCTATAGTTGAATATTAGGAACTGTAAAATCCATATTCAATTTAAAAGCTACTAAAATGTGTGAAGCTGCAATATACTTTTTAAAAGAACAAAGTTAGATTATTTAGTTACACAGTGTATTGTGTTTGACCAAATAGATGAATGCATTATAAAAAACCCTTTTTAAATATTTGGCAATTTTTCTAACTTATTGAAAACAGATCACCAAAAGTATATTTTCTAACAGATCAGCAGTAGCACTGGGAAAAACCATTTTCCAATTAATTGAAGGAAAGCACTTAAATATACTGTTATTTGTGACAACATATGTAAAATAAGTTTATATAATACTGGTTAATTTTATTTTACACTAGAATGAACACTTGAGACCATTTGTTTTAGAGTACGAATCTTATATGAATTGGGAGAGCTGTAGCCCAATTCAAGTACTCTGATAATTTTGCTTATCAGAAATGTCTTGATCTGTATAATACTTTTTAAAAAGCGATGTATAATACCTACAAGTGAATGCCTTTTTAAAATAATGTGTAAATTTCAAATTCATGTACTCAAATTTTCAAAACAGAGTTTGCATTCAATGAAATACATGTTCATTCACGAACCTGTATTTGAGTTAAAACACTACTCTTTTTGTCATATACTCAATTCTCCAAGAATGATCTGCCAAGGAAAATAAGTCATAATTGGCCATTGTGCCATGCATCTTATATCATTGTTATAGACACCCCTTTGTTTCAGTGCTAGATCAATATTAGGGGTTTTGGAATGAAGCTGTTAGATCACTTAGTAGTTTTTATGTGAGTCAGGAATCAAAGGCTAAAGTGTTCAGTTCAGCTGCTTCCTGTATTAACCCTACTGTCATGGCCTGTGGAACTTGTTCTGTATTTCCATTGTAGTAGCTGACATATATTTCTGCTACATACAAGCAACATGGCCCATAGCCTTCACAAAGGCAGTATAACATCAATATTTACTCGCAGAGAATTGTAGGAGTACTGCTTGCCTGTTTATTAGTTAAAAATAGTTACGTATGAATATAAGATCATAACTGGAGAAGCCACCTCATTTGGAAACTTGTTGGAAGTCCAGTGCAAGATATAAGAAGTCTGCTTAAATTTGCAGCTAGACGTCCTATATCTCTCAGGATAATGGGATTTGAGTATTAGGGATGTTTTATATTTGCATCGTTCATTCCAAGTATAGTTTAAATTTGCCAATTGAAGCTGCATTTTATTGGAATTACTCTTAGAATGTTTTTAAAAAGGTTGTGACAGGGTATAACCATTGTTTGTTCGTTTGCATTACACAAATTACCAGTTGTGCCTGCTCTTAATTTCCGAATGAATAAATAAATGCTTTCATCCAAGCATTTTTATCAGAACAAAAATGTAAGATTACATATGATTTAGAAAAAAAACAAATCTCAAATGAATTAACACAACTGTTTTGAACGGATAATTTCATCATATAAATCATGAGTATGATAATTTCTGTATATTGCTAAAGACATAATTTTGACCTTAATTTTGAACGCTTAAGTATTAGTATTGGGTCAAATTCTCTTATAAATGAGATTTAAAAACGTTGCATGATGTAGAAAGATTTCAGGAATTGGCTTTTTAATAGAGGAGATACCAACAGCATCTGCAGGATGTGTAGGATTACAGGGAAAAAATCCTAAATAGTACACCTTTGAACAATTTAAAAAATATTTGAGATTTAAGAATTCCTTCCTAATTCAAGTTGACACATTCTCATGTAATAGCCTGAATTTGACAAGACTTTAAACTATGCAACCATGCCAAGTATGTATTTCAGATACAAAATGTGCTTTTACTCAAGCAGGTTTACATTTAGAAAATAGATGGATTATGGTCTTAAAGCAAAGTACAATTACTTTTACAAATTATTTCAGTTGGATTTATTTGCTGACGCCTTATTTACATTTTGTTATATTAATTAACTAAAATGTATTTAGAAAATGTGTATTATGAAACTGCTAAAAGAATTGAGATCTATAAAAACACCACATTTTTATTGTATTTCAAATGATCCTCTGTAATTTATTGCATCTTTGACAAACTACAGATTCAATCTTCAAATATCATCAGTATGCAATATTAGGGAATGTTACTACTCAACACTACAATGCAAAATTAATAAATGTATTTTACATGATACACATTGTGTATATTTATTTTGGCTGGCAGATTCAGATTCCTGTGCAAATCTTTGTGAGAATCCCTGATAGATCTCAGTAGAAGTTAATTTCTGATACTTGAGAAAACAATTTTCCAACCCATGTCTTCCTGTGCCTTAGAAACTACCTTAGAAGCAGGCTGGTGGCTGGCAATGCCAAACATGCCAAATTAGATTGGACATCAGGTAGCAAATCTCTCGTCTCCTTCCATCTCTAAAAGATATATAATTATATAAGGTATATAAAAATTATAAGATCTGTCATTGGCAGGGATTGGACTAGACTCTTAAGGTCCCTTCCGGCCCTATGATTTTATTCTATAGTTATCTGTGCTTTCTAAAGTGTAAGGCATGAGCAAGGAGTATTCTAACTTTTTAAAAACCCTGTAACCTATGTTGGATTCTGAAAGATTTTTTCCTAGAAAGGCTATGCAAGTAAATAACTGCAAGTAAATAACATTGCCTGATTTGTCCCTACCACAGATTCTTTTTTATTGCCTGGCGGAAATGCTGGTATTCTCTTAGGCCAGGGGTGTCAAACTCAAGGCCCCGGGAATGGATCTGGCCTGCAGGGCTGCCAAAGGATCAGCCTGCAGTGCCTCTGCCAGCAAAAACCGAGCTTGGGAGGGCTGCATGCTGCCTTCGCGACCTCTGCTTTCGCTAGCAGAGGGTTGCAGGAGGTTGTCCCAGCCAAAAACTGAGCTCAGAGCCCGTTTTCACAGGAAGAGCATTTGGGCCACCATAGGTACCAACAAGTGATATTGAGCTGGCCATGCCCCCCCTGTCCCCCCAAAGTCAAACAATGATGTGGCCCACAATGAAATAGAGTTTGACACTCCTGCCATAGGCATGGAACTGCTAAAAGTTTTCGGCAACTAATTTTCAAGTCCACCCTATTTGATTTTTTTAATTATTTAAGATTTATTGTACTGTATATTACTGCTTTACATCATTTTAATGTTGCTTGATGCCTTTTCCAGATATTGTTAGGAAATATAACAAAAGGAGCATAATAAACCATATCTACTTGCAAAATAAGGTAATATCTTTTTGTTATTTGTGCGTCCAGAACAACCTCATAATTTGAGACCCATCTTGGATGTTCTTTGATCACATACACAGTTCTTTGATCACATACACAGTTCTTTGAATAGAGGCAGCAGACTTGGAGAAACCCAAAGGGGTATATAATCCAGAGGGCTTAATAGGGTCTTCCAAATCTCAAATCCAACATCTTTAACACACTGAGTCATGAGATAGTTACTATATAATAGTAGATAAATGTGCAGTTATATATGCAACTTCACCCAATTGTTTCTGTTTCTTAAAGCAAGGGATGGCCAATACTATTGTGAGCTGCCAGAGTTTTGTTACATAAGATGGATGGCCAATTTCTAGGGATGTAGATGGGATGTAAATGCGACAGGTTATTATTTTTACTTTTCACTGAAGTTGCTGCCTCAAAGAAGTACTAGAAAAGGAGTAGCTGAGACTGAAATACAGTGGGATATTGTATTATGACAGGTATATAAAAGACAAGTGAAAGAACCAGGAACCACAAGAACACTCAGGTCTATAACAGGAACCATTATTGTATCTAACTCCCACCTTCCGAACTATCCCTAACTTATTTCCTACCCCACCCTCCCATTTTGCCTTAACTTAACTCGCGGTCGCAGGCGGTCGCGTAAGCATTTCACTGCATATCATACCATGTATGACTGTGTATGTGACCAATGAATTTGAATTTGAAGTGGCTACAGGCAAATACAACTTTTTCCCACCTCCAGCCTACCAGCAATTTGTCCATAAGAGGGCAGTGTTCAATAAATCTTGCAGTTCTTTTCCCCTACAATCCTTCACTTTTTGGGTTGTAGAGAGCTGGTAGTGTTTGGTTTTGCAAACCAGCCCATACTTACATCTGAAGACATTAATGAAATTCCTGTTAAAAAGGAGCTTGATATTAAATCTTTACCCATAAAAAGAGAATTATTGCTAGGTAGCTGGTTCAGCTTGCACTTGGTTGCTCCAAGTTTGTATGGGAGTTAGGATAGTTATTGGGGTGTGGGTAGCTGTCCCTCCACTGAAATGGTGGCTATAGTGGGGAGGCCATTTGGAAACGAAAACCGTCTGGGAGTATGGCATCAAGAGAATACCCCAAATAGTAATGAATCTGCACAAACATTGGGGGGGGGGGAGGACTTGGGGGAGGATTGTGTAAACAAACTGCAGCCCATTCTCTTTTCACAACTTAAACCTTCTGCTATCGCTCATTTTTTCTACTGTGAAAAAGATACAAGACCCCATTGTTGACCCACTGGACATATAGCTCCTTATTATTGCTATGCTGTCCCTATTGACTCAATCAAATTCCTTGATCTTTCAAACATCTTGCTTGTAAAGACATACCTGAAAAACTTTTAACCCAGGGGTGGGCAAACTTTTTGACTCGCGGGCCACAATGGTTTCTAAAATTTGACAGAGGGGCCGGGCCAGA
>JAEANM010024851.1:0-11066 GCA_017656035.1 Myanophis thanlyinensis | reverse complement strand
CCCTGTTTGTTCAGTCGGTCTGGAGTGTCTGTCTGATTAATAAAAAGAGCTGTTTGTTCACAATTCAAGTCTGTCTCCTTCCTAAAAACAAACCAGAGTAGAAGGCCACTAATAAGAAAAAGAAATAAATTCTAAATATTGCTAAATATAAAATGCTAAATATTGGGGTGGACCACTAGAAGGGGATGAATGTTAGCACAGAAATGGTTTGAAATCCTGTGAAAGTTTTTGAAAGTGTAGCTTTTCATGTACTTTCATATACTTTTCCCAACCTGGAGGCATCGGAGCTACCATTTTGAGAATTTACTATCCTATCAACTGGAAATCATAAGCAAGCAATATATTGCCAAGTTTTTTAAAAAAGGGGGGGAGCACAAGCAACAAAGTTAAGTTTTCACTGCTATTTCATATTCCAAGGACTGATTTTTTTTTGAGTGGTTTTTAAACTATTCCTTTCTATAAAATACTAATGCTGCAGATTTGCTTTACACAGCAGGACTACGAATGGATAACTCAGCAATCTGCCTTTCTTAGTAGCTTTTTTCTTAATTTGATAGTCATGCACTACAGAGTTAAAATATAAGGTACCCAGAAGACAACATCAGAAAAAATCCATATACATTCTTACACAGCCGCATCACACACCAAGTGATCCTCCAATTGCATTGGTAGAGTCTAAAACTCTTAGACATGACTGAATGAGCTAAGAGATCCTAGCCCTGTGATGGAGAACCTATGGCATGGGCCACAGGTGGCACGCAGAGACATCTTGCTGGGCACACAAACTGTCAGCCAACTTACCTCCAGCTGAACATGCACATGTGATTGCACATACACGCATGTGTGATTGCAGAGACCCAGGTAGTCTTTGGGCCTCCGCTGTGCAAGCGCACGATTCTAGCAAGAAATCCAGCTGATCTTTGGAGCTCTCCTGCACATGCACACGTGATTGCTCATGCATGCATGAGTGCCTGCGTGCAGCGTGCATGCTTTGCACATGCAAAAGCTGCATGCATGCACAGATGGTGCAGTTGCACATGCAGTGCACATGGAGGTGTACAGATGGCACACACAAAGCACGTACTTTTCGGCACTCGGTAAGTAAAAGGTTCGCCACCAGTGTCCTAGCCTGTGGCCCTACTGAGTTGAAGTTTTTAAATACATTTTTATTACTTTATCAACATGTAAAATACAAAGAG
The DNA here is from genome assembly GCA_017656035.1 of Myanophis thanlyinensis. Taxonomy (NCBI): domain Eukaryota; kingdom Metazoa; phylum Chordata; class Lepidosauria; order Squamata; family Homalopsidae; genus Myanophis; species Myanophis thanlyinensis. The sequence continues at coordinate 9,867 of JAEANM010024851.1, read as the reverse complement.
AAATTTTTAAAAAAGTAATAGAAAACTTGAAAAGAGAAAATAAGGAGTAAAGACGGGGAAAGGACCGGCTTCCAACTCTCTTTAGTATAGTAGCAGGTAACATTACAGCCTCAACTTTTTATTTTTACGCAGCAGTAGATACTAGCCATTTCTATAGCAGAGTTGAATTGAAGTGCAACATACTCAGAGCGGGGGAGGGGGGAACCAGGCTAACATTTCCTTTTGCAATTTCCTAATGTTCATTGCCCCTGCAAGCCACACCAAATGCATTTGTAAATGTCAACATAGCAAAGGAATTTCACAAAAGACAGAGCTGAGAAAGGGAGTGCTGGTATTTGTGAGGAGGATAGGAGTGCCTCTGAGTCACGGAAACCACTCCTCATCGAAGCAAGACTTAAAGGCAGCCTGTCTTTAGTGGGATCCAATTTGCTGCTACTCTCCTTAGAGAGCTGGGTAGAGACGACTATTAAAGACCACTGACTGATTCATCTAGGGAGCCAAATGCAGAAGCAGCCTTGCCCAGTCTTCTTCATCAGATTTAGGCCTTCGAGGAGTAACTGGAAATTCATTCATTTCATCACAGTTGAAAGAAACGTCCACAGCCCAATAATCTGACATATCAGGATTGTTATGGTAGTTTCAGAGGAAAAGATGTTGAATAGAAAGAACTAAAAATCACTAAAAAGGAATGTAGGTGTTTTGCACCTTATATAAAAACTGAAGACCAAACTTATTTAATTCGACTGTAACTGGTAAATCAGTCACTTACTGTATACTTTGAGCTAATTAGAAGAATTAAATCAGGCTAATTAAAAGAATTAAGTTTTGGCAACACTGCAGAGTGTTTTGCTGGCTCAGGAATTCTGGGAGTTGAAGTCCATAGGTCATAAAAGGGCCATACTTCCCCATCCCTGCTCTAGGGTATATTTAGGTAATGATAAAAGTTGATGTCCTCTAAATGAACTTGATTTTTGCAGTTGTCTTCTTCTAGGATTGTTTTTTATTCTTTCAGATTCAAGATGTTTAAATAAACTTTGTTAGATTTTTAACAAACATAATGAGCATCCAAAATTAATGTATTAGAATAGAATAGAATTCTTTATTGGCCAAGTATGATTGGACTCACAAGGAATTTGTCTTTGGTGCATATGCTCTCAGTGGACATAAGAGACAACGGTACATTTGTCAAGAATCATAAAATAGAACACTTAATAATAGTCCTAGGGTGCAAATAAGCAATATCAAATCATACTAGGAAACAATAATCAGTATAAATTGTAAGGATACAAGCACAAGTTATAGTCAGTGTGAGAGGATGGGTGATGGAACGATGAGAATAATAATAATGCAAACTTGACAGTACTGAGGGAATTATTTGTTTAGCAGAGTGATGGCATTTGGGAAAAAACTGTTCTTGTGTCTAATTGTTCTTGTGTGCAGTGCCCTATAGCATCGTTTTGAGGGTAGGAGTTGAAGCAATTTATGTCAAGGATGTGAGTGGTCTGTACATATTTTCCATGTACATGAACTGTACTGTATATGTATTCAATTTAATTATATTTACAGGTAACTTAGAAATGAATATGAGAAAATCTTTTACACATCTGCCTATATATAATTTCCAGGTTTTAGCTTAAAACCTGCATCTTTATACAGTATACTAAGACTGTGCTATACCATTAATCATGCCCACTAGTATTGTGCAGATTGTATCTGGCCTTTTATTTTTCTTTCATTAGGTTTTGCTTAGCATTAATCACATCCTTAGAAAAGATTGGCTAAAGGGGAGGAGATATGAATGACAACTCATGTGGGAAGAGAAGAGATTGCTTTTAATCTTTGCTGCTGTCTCAGTTCCTGCTCATACTTGGAAAATGTGCATTAATCCAACTGTATCTCATCCAGCAAATAACTTGGAACAGAATCATGGTGATGGAAAAGGATTAAACTTCACTCTTCTGATGCAATGAAGAAAACTAATTTTGAAACAATCTACTATACATTAATTCATCAATAATACTCTAGGAATGTTGTTTCGGCTTTCACATTAAAAACTAGTGACAATTGATAAGGTTTTTTTTCAGCCACAATTTTGCATTGCAATTGTACATTTTCATTAAACATTCTTTATTCTTCATCCTTTAAACATTCTGACTTACTCACATGGAAGAGTTAGGTTGTTGGGAACATAAGAAGAAGAACAAGGCAGAGGTCTTGCAGTCCAAAGCCTGTTAATTTTCTAACAGAAATCTCACTGTTATAATCACATGAGTCATAACACTTGAAGAGGTCTAGGCTGAAATGGTCAGGCCTTCCTTAAAGCTATATACCCACCTTAACTCTGTTTCCAGAAAATTAGAATTAGAAAGGAGAAGCTTCTGAGGTTTTGTTGATCTTTTTTCTTTCTTGGCTGTTTTTTTTTTCATCCAAGATCTGATACCTTCTTGTTCTGGAATCTAGATCCTGCTGCTTTAGAAATTCTCTGAGGTGAAAGATGAAATTTGGAAATGATGAGGTGCAGATGAACTCATATTATCTCCCTGAGCTTATCTTTCTACATACTGCATTTTGACAAATAAAATTTATCCTCTTGACAAGTGTTAGTTGCCCATTTTACAGAGAGAGAGAGAGAGAGGAAAACACAGGAACATAGCTAATTGCTATCAAAATATTTGGGTGCCTTTTTCTTTTCTATCTGTGAAAAATCTTACAGTGTTCCCTGTAATGTAGGAATAGTAACAGCAGAATGGGGCAACTCGCCGTGTGACAATTTAGCACAGCCAACTCACCATGGGGCCCACTCACTGTGGGACAATTCAATAATTAATTTAAATATTTAAAATAATTAAAAATATTTTAATTTTTGTCATTCAGATTTCATTTTGTCCTCCCTTTTGCATCCTTAATGATTCTATTCCACCATTTCTTAGAAAGTTATTATGCTAATAACTTGTCCCGCAGCGAGTTGTCTCGCGGAAAATTGGCCGTGGCGAGTTGTCACATAGTGAGTTGACAATGGCAAGTTGGCCATGGGCACTTGTCCTAGATCTTTGGTGAAAATGTTATCACCTCAGCTTTACCTACAGTTTTGTCTTTTCTATTCCACTTATATTAGGTAGGATAAGATGACTAGTTTAGGAGCTCGTAAGCAATCATTCCTAATTTTATGGTTTTGTAGCTCAAGCATTTTTAACTTCATATTTTACAGAAACCAGTAAAACAAAATAACAAATCCAACCTTCTTAAGTGTGGTAAAAGAAAATGAGCACACTTGGATGGTTTATGAGATACCAACATGTCTTGGTGATATGGGTGTGTGATGTTGAACAAACATCGCTAATGTTATAGCTCTGATATATTCACCACCAACCTTATATTTTTCAGGTTAAAAATTATGGTGCTTGGGAATTGTGGAAGTTGAAATTCTATGTAATTCAGAGGTGAAATTCAGCAGGTTCTAGCAGGTTCCCTAGAACCAGTAGTAAATTTTCTAAACAGTTCAGAAAACTGATTGTTAGAAGAAATCTCCTTTTGGGTTTTTCCACTTTACAAGGTTAATCCTGTAAGGAAGGCAGGAAAAAAAAAACTATCCTGGTGTTGTTTAAAGCCTTATCTTTATTTCTCTGCTTACAGAAACTGCCCACCCACTCACATGACCCCCAGCCATGCCCACCAAGCCACGCCCACAGAACCGGTAGTAAAAAAAATTGAATTCCACCACTGATGTAATTGTTGGATATCCTGCAGAAAAAGCTGATCTAGATAAAATCTACAACATTTTTATACCTAAATTGTAGCTTCAGAGTTTTCCAGTGTTAATATAATGTGCAAAACCAATCTTTTTGATACATGTGATTTTCAACTTACAACCATTTGTTTAGCAATTGTTCAAAGTTATCATGGATTGAAAAAGTGATTCATTATGTGTCCTCACACAACCATCGCAGCACCCTCACAGTCACATGAACAAAATTCTGGCACTTAGCATCCGTTATGTGTTTATGATAGTTTCAGCATCCTGAAGTCATGTAATCTCCATTTGTGACCTTCCCAGCTGGCTTCTAACAAACAAAATTAGTGGAGGAAGCCAGATTCGCATAATGTCTTTGTGATTCACTCTGCAACCGTGGCAAAAAAACCATAAAATTAGACACAACTCACATAACAACCATGCAGCTTAGTATCAGAAGTTCTGGTCCCAATTTTGGTCGTAAATCAAGGACCACCTGTAGACATGATGCTGGTACTTACTCTTATCATATTTGGTATGAACTGAATGGCCCAAAGCTTCCTTGGAGAACTGAAATATAAATTCTATAAATTTGTATACAGCTAGTAAATACAAAAAAGGGAAACTTTTATATTTTGTAGCGCAAAGCCTGGGAGATCATCCTGAAATCATCCTGAATATCAGTTGTAACAGAGCAGCCTACCTTACAGTAAGCTTATACAGACATTTGTCTATATGTTGAACCTATATGTTGAATCATCAGTATATTGCAATAGTTTATCAAAGCATTTCAACAGTTAAATGCCATTGCCTTCAAGGCATCACCAAGAATATTACACAACATTTATTCCCTGGCTTTCGGCAGTTTCTGCATTAGCTCAGAAATCGGTTCCTTTAAGCGAGATGATGGCTTGTCTTTTGACTAAGTCCTGCATTTAGCCTTCTGAGCAACCAATCACAGGGCTCTTGGTAGTAAGCACTGGTTGCTAGGTGTGGCTTCCTGATGGGTGTATAAAAGTGGGAGCCACAACTTAAAAGTTTTCCACAGACTCATTTCCCAGCTTGGAAAATATTGCTTCTGAGTTTTGGAAAGAGGAAAGGTATGGCTTTTTTTGATATTTGTCCTTTACTGATGATTTTAGAAGTATGTTAGCTTCTTATTTACTCTGGAGTATAATTTACTTGTATTTATTTTTAAGTCACTGTAGAGCTGTAGAAGTATTCATACAAATTTATATCTCATTCTCTTGTCTGTATTTTCCAGTAAAGGAGTAGAAGGCATTTAAAACTGCATAAACTACGCATGGAGTTAAAATTGTAACAGTCGGTAGCTTAATGCTAAATAACTGTGCTTTTTTTCCCCCCTTCCTGTTCTTTTCCGTTACCATGGAAAGCAGAATTATTTTTATCTACCAAAGTATGAGTTAAGAGGGGAAAAATGTGCTCAGTGCCTTATGTGGAAACTTTTTTTTTTTTTTTAGAAAAAACATACACCCTGTGGTTAAGGAAAGCTTGCTTAACCGTTTCTCAGTTGTTAAATGTTTATTCCTTTGCGAACATCAGCCGCACCAAAAATAAAATATGACCTGGTTTTTATTTTTTCAAAAAGGCAACTAAGTTTAATTAAGTTTTAATTTGTTGGTAGTTATTTTTAGTATAGGAATGTAAGAACTGCAGAATGTTATTTGCAGTCTTTTTATTTTTCACAAGTCTATTCCGAAGTACTGTAGATGCTTTTTCTTCTTCCTTGTCAGAGTTTTTTCAGGAATTTGTAGTGGGGGGAGAGGGAAGACTGGTTTTTCAAGTTTGTTCTGCCTCTGTCCATCAAAGAAGAGTGACCTGAGAATTAACCAGTCCTGCAAAATGATAGAGAAAAGATAGTTGTCCCTTCATTTGGAAGGAACTTGCATACCCAGCTGAATCTGAAATGCACTTATTAATGAGATGGAACACAGTACTTACTTCTGAGTAAACAGGTAGAAATCTTAGAAATATTTTCTTAAATATTCTTCAGTTTGTTGAATAATGCTCCTTTTAGTCATTTTAAGATTGAGTCACCTATTTTATGGAATCATGCAATTCAACTATAACTCTGGAAGTGTTTCTCCAGCCAGTATCAAATGTTTGTAATGGTTCAGAAAGCAGCCCTTGAAATGTACAAGTTGGATCTTACAGTGTGTGTAGTTATCATACATACATACATACATGGCATCAGCAGGAATGGAGCTAAACCTTGAAAAGATTTAAATCACTTGATCAATTATGTGGTTCAGTGCCCATACTGGGAAGTCTCCATTGTTTTCCTCCTGGAAAAGAATGGACTCCCCAACAGCTGGGATGCTGGGGCAGGCTTAGGAACATATCCACCTTGGACTTTGGATATTGGCTGAGTACAGGAAAGGATCTGGGAATTCTACTAGCTGAGATTGTTTCAGAAGTAGAAGCATTGAGCAGGTGGGAAAGCAATGGGCAGGGACTGATACTGAGATAGTAATGGGATAGGGAGATATGGTAGGATGCAGTGGACAGGCCATTATGGGGGAAGGCCAACCTGGCAGCTAATACTTGTATTGCTTTCCAGTCTCCTGTGCTCAGCCTCAAAGCCTTGGAAGCCCTGGATTCCAGCTGCCCCTGCTTAATGCCAGGTCAGCCTGCAATAAAGCTTAACTCAGCTGATTATGGATGAGAGAACTGATCTGACCTGCATTATCAAAATATGATTGATCATAGATGTGGGTTTTCTTCTGTGAGAAACATACTCTCACAGGTTTCAAGTGGGACACCAGCTCTGACACGGGCGGGGCTGCTGGGCTGGCTGTTGATATTCTTGAATCTGTAGTAGTAGCCTATAGGGGAGAGGCCTGGACATAGCCAGATGCAAAAACTCTTTCTGAAGTTGAGTTGCAGGGATTAGTTGAGTTGGTATTTTGCTGGACCTGTTCCAGGGAGTGGTGGGGTGGGTGGGGGTGGTACTCTTTTGTACTGATTCATCTCCTTTTTCTGTGGCTAGTACCTGTCAACGCTATTGGGGGGCATGACAGGTCCAGCCCCAGGCCTCATTTCATGTACTCAAGGTTCTCTCCTCTCCTACTTAACATCCGTATGAACCTGCTGGGAGAGGTAATCCACTGGCATGGTGTTTGGTACCATCAGTATGTTGATGTTAACCAGTTATATGTCTCTACCCCAGAGATGTCAAACTGTTGTCCCACAGGCCAGATGTGTTATGCGCAGGCCATGCCCACCCCAGCTCAGCTAAGGGGAAAAAAAAAAGTCACGAAACAGGACAGAATGGCAAAGTGACCGTGCGGGTTTGACACCCACTTCATGCCTAGCAAGTGATTTTTATTCAGGTGCTAGTTTAGAGCCTGGAGCTGTAAAGGCCTGAATGGTGAGAAGCTGGCTGGAATGCTGGCTGGATGGACTGGTTTTGGGTTTTGGGCCCCTGGAGTCAGGTGATTGACATTTCTGATTCTGGATATGGTAACACTCCCCTGTACAGATCTGGTGAGTAATTTGGCATTCCTCCTGGACTCACAACTCCTGCAGGTGCAGCCGACATGGGCCTAGAATGAATGAATGAATGAATGTATTGTCTGAGCTTGGCTGTGATGTTTCATTACTCAAACTAAGTAACATCAGTGCTAGAGATATATTTGCTCAAATCTGTCTTCTGCACCAATTACACCCATTCCTTGACTGAGGGGCTTCTCACAGTCAGCTCTGTCTTAATTACCTTCTGTTTGGATTACAGCAATGTGCTCTACTCAGGCTGCCCTGGAAGATATCAGAAATCTGCAACTAGTCCAGAATGTCACAGCACATAACCACAGGACAATTTTAAGTGTCCTGTGGTTCACCCAAGTCATACTACCATTGAATTAGATATACTGGCTTCTAGTTGCTTTGTGGGAACAATTTGAGGCCCCAGTTACCACCTTTAAAGGCCTATATGGCACAGAATTACTTGCAGGACTGCCTCTCCTACAAGGTATCTGCCATTACTAGGTCAGATGGGATGGGTGCATTCCAGGTCTCCTCCCTTAATGACCCCTTGATGGGACCTTGGAAGCATGCCTTCTTGGTGGTCAGCCCAGGTCTTTGGAACAGCCTCCCACCAGAAATCAGAGATTCCCCAACCCTTTCAGCCTTCCAGTGGGCTGTGAAGTCCTGACTTTTTCCTCCAAGCATTGAGCTAGGCTTGGGGTTTGGCCTGTGATGATGTTTGGTCTGGTGCCTGGGGGAAGGATATGAGTCACTGTATGACATTTAAGTCTTGTAAATAAATAATTGATGGTAAAATGCCTTCAGAAATGAAGCACAATTCTGCACATCTTAAAAGAGGAATAGATAGGTCGAGTGTTGGAGCAAATTTATAAACAATAGCAAAATTTGCTAATACAAAACATTTGTCTGAAAAAAATATGAAATGATATATTCACAATAATACCTTAATAAAATTATTATGTAAAACCAAGAAGATCTTAAGATCCATGACAAATTGTGGCTTCAATTAGCTTAGTGATTTTTTAAACACCGGGTCATTCCTCTCCTAATTCCAGTAACAGGGCAAAATAAATCAGTAAATACCGCTAATTTCCCAAGCTAGTGTCATCCGGATGTTCCGTATTGGAATTTGGGTTTCTCTTTTGGAAAGGGGGAAAGATTCTTAGAATGCCTAAAACAGGTAAAAGGTCTTTTCCCTACAGAATAAAAAAATCAAAAGAAAGAAAAAAGGGGAAAACAGTTTTGTCACTTCATTCTGTTCCATCTTTTCCCTTTGCAGAAAGTTGAATCAAGATGTCCTTGGTATCAGAATTCCTGAAGCAAGTCAGGTTTATGGATGATGATGAACCACGATACATTGTAAGTTTCTCTAACTATTACTAAACAATTTGACTTTACAAAGGAATGTTGGAAATACAGTTAAATGAATGGGAGCTATGATAAGGTGCTATATGGCAGAGCATCAACCAGAAATCGCTCTTCCTTTTTCTTTCCAGGAGCTTTTCCTCTTTCCTTGAATAATTAATGCATTCATGAGGAAAAATGATAATAATGATAGGAGGATTTCCCCACCCACCCCATTCTACAACTGATATTTTGCTAATAAGTACTAGTATGGACAGGCTTTGTCCAATCCTTTTATGCATGTTTAAATTTAGCACACATTAATTTAAATTTGAAATTAGCATAATATTTGTAAATAGATGCATTTCATATTCTTGGGACTGGTAAATGGAGCAACAATGCCAAAAGTAGAGCAGGACTCGCCTTATAAGTCTGATACGCTTTTCACTCCAGAACAGCAGGAAATGGCTCTGCTAGTTTTTAGCAATGATGAGGCAAATGTGAGCTACCCAAAGAGATTTGGGAATGACCTTTTCCCTTCTGAGATAGAAAAAAGAGTTTCAAAATACTGTGGCAGTATTTACTGGACTTCCTAAAATAAAGCAGTCCTCAGCAATCACAAATGAGCCCAGAGTTTCTATTGCTAAGCAAGACAATTGTTGAGTTTTGCCTCATTTTATAACCTTTCTGGACACAGTTGAATCATAGCCATGGTTAAATTAGTGACATGGTTGTTAAGTGAATTTGGCTTCCCCACTGATTTTGCTTGTCAGAAGGTCACAAAAGGTGATCACTTGACCAGTGGTGGGCTGTAACTACCATAGTTTAACTACCAGTTCGGTGAGGATGCGCTTTGCATGTGCACCCTTTTGCGCTACCCTGCTGCTTCCAGACTGCAACAATTCAGCTTACCTGAGGCAGTTCCAGTGAGTAGGAAGGCTGCGGAGGTGCGGAAAACAGCTGTGCTGCATGATTCAAGTGAGCAAGAAAGAAAAACAAGAAGGGGATATAGGACAGGATAGAACAGGAGCAGGTGGGCAGGGCCTCTTACAGTGGTAGACTTTTTTTTTTACTATTGATTCTGTGGGCGTGGCTTGGTGGGTGTGGTTAGTGGGGTCCTGTGACTGGGTGGGCAGTTTCTGTAAGCAGGGCAATAAAGATTAGGCTAGAAACAACACCAGGATGCTTTTTTCTGCCTTCATTACAAGATTAACTTATATTGTATTGATGTTGTTTTTATCGGCTGTGAACCGCCCCGAGTCCTGCAGGAGAGGGGGCGGTATATA
>JAEANM010024850.1:0-11066 GCA_017656035.1 Myanophis thanlyinensis | reverse complement strand
TTTTATTTTATTTTATTTTGGTTTTTTTTAAAAAACTACATGCTGCTAGATGAACTACTGATGAAGTATTTCTGTCCCGTTTTGTTTTTGAGAAAGCGCCTAAAACCAAATTGGGAATCGGGAGTCGTTCTCAGATAGTAAAAATAGGGAGGGGATTCCAGTCCAGCATTTTATTTAGAAGCCTTCTCAGTTAGCCAAAACAAAATCCCCAAAAAAGCAACAGGAGGAGAGTGTGGAGTAGGCCGGCATCTTGGAAAACATAAGATCACTATGAAATGTTAGATGTTTTGCCTGTTTCTAAAAACAGGTATGTATGAGAATGTTTGTTTGTGGCCTGCGTGAGGTGTGCTATTTTTGAACATCAATACTTTCCCTTCTGTGAAATGAATATTTTGTCCTCCTCTTGAGGAGATGGGGTGAGACGTAGAGTATTATCCTGGTAAACCCGCCCTCAAGGATAAATGACTTTGCTTTTGTGAAACGAGCACCGGCGTTGAAAGCTGGGCCCAGAAAAATCATCTTAAATTTGAGGAATCAAAACGATAGATTTAACTGACCTACTCTTTTAACCTTATCAATTCCCCCTCCCTGGAAAATTGGTGTTTGTGATTGATTCCATCTACAGGGAAAGTCATTTTTGTGGAAAGATCCATTGCCGAAATTCCAAATATATCTGGCAGATCCAAAATGCGATGTATTATTGCCCGAAATAATAATTATGCTGCATAAGCGAGAGACTTTCAAAGACAGATACAACTTGTCCTCGAATTATGGCCATAACTGAGCCCAGCCCTGGGGAGGTCTGTCGTAGGTTCGAGGACTACCTAATTTGCTCTCAGCTGTGCTCCTGGAGGTAGCAGGACCAACATTAATTTTGCTTTCATTATCCTTATTTACAGAGTGGAAAATGCTTGCACAAAACTGGTCCAGGCAGCTCAGATGCTCCAAACGGATCCTTATTCGGTACCTGCTCGCGATTACCTGATCGATGGCTCCCGAGGAATCCTTTCAGGGACGTCGGACTTACTTCTGACCTTTGATGAAGCTGAGGTGAGCTTTCTAATGACCATAATAAAATGCATCGATGAGTCGGAAGCTGGGAATCACACGGTCCCCTGCCTTGATCAAGGAGTTGGATTATGGAAGATCTCTTGAGATCCCTTCCAGGTCTCTTTCTATATGATCTAATTTTGGAGATTGTTCTTTGCTCAGGTGTAATGTGAGCTGAGAGTTGGCTGAAATATTAATGTGAAATACTATTTTCTGTTAGAAAGTATCTTTTTATTACTTTATTATTTTCCATCAGCACGGTGGATTCTTTCTTTCGGTCAGGCAATCTGTGGCTGATATGCACAGACCTTCTGCCTTCTCAGAGATCATTTTACCCTCAGGAAAATGTGCAGCTTGAGGTGCTTCCGAAAACTAGTAGCGAAGTAAGGTCTCGAATCTGGGATTTTTTTTTCAAATAATTATTTTTTTCAAAAGGGGTTGGAACATTATTTCTGAGCCATGCCTACAGTTTGGGGGATTCTGAGTAGCAACGCTCGTGGATTTCACATGCCTTCTTGCCTGAACATTTTGTCCCGGGCTGCAAATAAATACTGGCTTTCATTCGCAGTCCCTGTGTGTGTGTCTCTGTGTGTTTGTGTGTGTGGTGGTATGTTCCCCTGCTTTGTTTTTTTACTATGTTTTACGAACGTTTAACAGGAAAATTTGCATGAAAATTAAATGCCTTGTTACACGTGGATTAGCATTGATTACTAACTTATTACTCATTAATAGTCATACAGACAAACAGGGACAACTAACAGGTAGGAAACAAAATTAAAGTCCACAGAGGAATTGAGAAAGTCAAGAGAGTTGCAAGAGCCATCTTGACTTTTTTGACTTCCCTGTGCATGGACACCTTTGCGTGCAAGTTGCCATTACCTTAAGAACTCTTTCGATATTATTTCTATTTGTTTATTTGTATCCCACTTTTATTGCTTTTACAAACAACCCGAGATGGGAACACATCGAACACGCTTTCCTTCTCCTCCTGTTTTCCCCACAACAACCCTGTGAGGTGGGTTGGGCTGAGAGAGAATGGGTGGCTCAAAGTCACCCAACTGGCTTGCATGGCTAAGGAAGGACTTGAACTCACGGTCTCTTGATTTTTAGCCTGACGCCTTCACCACCAGGGTAAAATTTCTAGAAAGCTTTGACATCGAGTAGTATAGTTTCAAATCTGCCTTTATATACATTCACTGCTACAGAGAACTTTTTAACTAGAAGCAAACTTGCCTGCTTACAGCAGCTTTTTGTTTGTTGGTAGAGTAGCAACATCTGAATGTTCACCCAGAATGACAGACATCTGGGTGAAGATAGAATTAGATGGGATGCCCATGAAGCCATCACATTATTTGGACTTAACATGCAATAAACCATTATTGCTTATTAACTATCATTTGTGGCTCAATGGGTTATAGTAAACCCAATCATTTGGGGCCTCCTTGCTAAATTTTTGAATGACTGACCGCTAACTGTGCAAGCTGGCTCTTATTATTCTTTTAGATTAGATTAACAGAGTTGGCAGGGACCTTGTAGATCATCTGGTCCACCCACCCACCCAAACAGGAGACCCTACACTATTTCAGACAGATGGCAGTCCAGTCTCTTCTTGAAAGCTTCCAGTAATGAAGCTTCTACAACTTCTGAAGGCAAAGCTGTTCTATTGGTTGATTGTTTTCACTGTCAGAAAATTTCTTGTTATTTCTAGTTTCTAGTTTCCATCCATTATTTCTTGTCTGGCCTTTAGATGCTTTGGAAAACGGCTTGACCCCTTCCTCTCTGTGGCAGCCCCTCAAATATTGGAACTCTGCTATCATGTCTCCCCTGGTCCTTCTCTTCACTAGACTAGCCATGCCCAGTTCCTGCAACCGTTCTTTGTATCTTTTATCCTCCAAGTCCCCTAATCATCTTGGTTGCTCTTCTCTGCACTTTTTCTAGAGTCTCAACATCTGTTTTATAGTGTGGTGAGCAAAACTGGATGCAGTATTCTAGGTGTGGTCTTATTAAGGCTTTATTGAGTGGTATTAATACCTCACTTGATCTTGATTGAATCCCTCTGTTAATGCAATTTAGGATTCCATTGGCTTTTTTTGGCTGACACCGCCCACTGTTGGCTCATATTTAATTGGTTATCCACTAAGACTCCAAGATCCCTCTCACAGTTACTGCTATTAAGCCTGGTTTCATCCAGTCTATATGTGTACATTTGGTTTTTCTTGCCTAAGTTCAATTTAATTTAAAACAATTGGCTGGTAACAAAAGAAAAGAAAAAGAACCTGCTCTATTATTTCATACTTGTATTTTTTTTTTCAGGTCCGTAAAATCATCCGGGTCTGCAAAGGAATTCTAGAATACCTCACTGTGGCCGAAGTGGTGGAGACTATGGAAGACTTGGTGACCTACACAAAGAACTTGGGACCAGGTTAGAGAGCCCTTGGATGTCTCTGACTCTGCCCCGTTCTGGGGATTGGTGTGTTGTTTTCATCCAGAACCTTCTAGAATGTGGGGTTCTTGGTTTCTCTTGAGCTGGGTGTGAGGAATTCATTGCCCTTAAAAAGCACCGCAAAAAAGTAGTGGCCGAATTCTGATCAGACAGCTGATCAGATGAACCCGGAAGTTTTTCTAGTTTGCAGAAACTGCCAGTTTCAAATTTTGGACTAATCAAGGAGGCAAGAGATCAAAAGATGGCAGCCATACCTTTGATTCCTGCGATTGCTCCTTCCACATCTACAATCAAATGAAGCCAATCCTTTCTATCGATGAGCCCCGTTTTCTTTCTTTTTCTCTTCCCCCCCTTGTATTTCACACCCCCTTTTACCATTCCCTTTCCTTCCCTTAATTTCCTTTTTTCTTTTTTTTATACAATAATTTTTTTTTAAAAAAAGGAGAAGTTAGTAATGCGGTGATTAAGTGAATCTGGCTGCCCCATTGATTTTGCTTGTCCGAAGATCACAGAAGGGGATGTCATGTGGGACCCCTTATCCCTTCAACAGTCATAAGTACGTGCCAGTTACCAAGCTTCCGAATTTTGATAGCGTGACCACGGGAGGGATGCTGCATTGGTGTGAAAAATTGTCATAGGTAACTTTTTTCAGGGATGTTGTTAACTTCAGATGGTCACTAAATGAATGGTTGTAAGTCAAGGACCACCTGTTCTCATTTCATCAATCTCACGCTGACCTTTGTATAAGTTGGCCAGATGTCCAGCCCAAGAGCATGGGGCTCGTCGGGATAATGAAGCTGCAGAAATAATGTCTTTCTCTTAAAGCCTTGCAAGTTGCTGGGCTAAATGCCATGCACCGTGTGTTGCTTTATACCTGGGGTGTCAAACTCGAGGCCCGGGGGCTGGATCTGGCCCGTGGGGACTGCCCTGAAAACAGTGAAGGACCAGTCCGCGGTGCCTCTTCCAGTGAAAATGGAGCATGGGAGGCCTGCGCACGGCGCTCCTGAGCTCCATTTTCACTGGCAAAGGGGTTGCAGGAGGCTGTCTCAGCCGAAAATGGAGCTCCGGAGCCCGTTTTCGCTGGCAGTGCGCTCAGGCCTCCACTAGCACCCTCAACATTAGTGACATCGAGCTGGCCACGCCCATCTTGGCCATGCCCACCACAGAGTGGTGGAATTAATTTTTTTACTACTGGTTTGGTGGGCGTGGCTTAGGGGTCATGTGACTGGGTGGGCAGTTTCCATAAACAGGGCCATAAAGATGAGGCTAGAAACAACACCAGGATGTTTTTTTCCTTCCTTCCTTACAGGATTAACCCTGTAAAGTGGAAAGAAACAAAAGGAGATTTCTTTTAACAAACGGTTCTCCGACCTGCTTGGAAAATTTACTGCCGGTTCTAGCGAACCTGCTAGAACCTGCTGAATTTCACCTCTGCCATCCTGGCTTCCCCCAAAGTCAAACACAACCCTGATGCAGCCCTCAATGAAATCGAGTTTGACATTGCTTTATATGGGTGACACTTTAAAGCAGGGGTCTCCAACTGTGGCAACTTTAAGACTTGTGGACTTCAACTCCCAGAATTCTATGAATTGAAGTCCACAAGTCTTAAAGTTGTTACCAAGGTTGGAGACCCCTGCTTTAAATGTTTACCAAGCCAGCCTCTCTGCTCCCTTTGTTTCTCCAACCCCAGGAATTGGATACGGGAACTGACTTTATGGGCACATCCCTCTCTTGCTCCAGATCACAACTTCTTGAGCTTCTCTTTCACTGACCCCACTGGCTGAGACTCTTTTGTAGCCTTCTTTTCGATTTTGTCACAGCTGTCACTGTTGTGTTTACACTGACCCTATGGGATGGCCAAGTGGAATTTTGTGAATGGACAGTTGGAGGAAATTGAGAAAGGAATGCAGAATTGGAGGGTAGCACAGTCGAGGGACTGCTTACTCTTTTTCCTTGTTCTTAGAGTGAGAAGAGCAAAAGGTTCCTGACATGGACCAATGGAAGAGAGAAAAGTAAATAAGTAAGGCTACAACTAGAGTGCTGCATCCAATTTTTGGTCACCACACTATAAAAAAGATGTTGAGACTCTAGAAAGAGTGCAGAGAAGAGCAACTAGGATGATTAGGGGACTGGAGGCTAAAACATACAATGAACGGTTGTAGGAACTGGGCATGGCTAGTCTAGTGAAGAGAAGGACCAGGGGAGACAGGAGAGCAAGGTTCCAGTATTTGCAGGGCTGCCACAGAGAGGAAGGGGTCAAGCTGTTTTCCAAAGCACCTGAAGGCCAGACAAGGAATAATGGATGGAAACTGATCAAGGAAATATTCAACATAGAAATAAGGAGAATTTTTCTAACAGTGGGAACAATCAACAGTTTGTGTTCAGAAATTGTGGGAGCTTCATCACTGGAAGCTTTCAAGAAGAGACTGGAGTGCCATCTCTCAGAAATGGTGTAGGGTCTCCTACTTGGGAGGGGGTTGGACTGGATGATCTACAAGGCCCCTTCCAGTTCTGTTAATGGACCAATAGAAGGGGGGAAAGGAGAGAGGGCGAAGGAGATGGTTATTTTATTTCTTTGGGTACTTCATTTATTATTTTTACAAATAGCTCAGGGCAGCAAACATAGTGCCCCTGCTTTCTCTTATTTTCCTCACAACAACAACCACCGTGAAGTGAGTTGGGCTGACTGGCTCCAAAGTCACCCAGCCAGCTTTCATGGCTAAGGTGGGATTTGAACTCACAGAGTCCCAGCTTTTTAGACTGGTGCCTTCACCACTAGAACAAACTGGCTCTCTTGTTTGCATTTGAATGTGTCTAAGAGTGCGGAGAACAAACTCCAAAAATAGCTAATGTTTGCTATGCCGGCTTTTGTTTCTCATCTATATTCTTAATTTGTTGGCGGTATGTGACCTGTTTGGGTTTTAGGGAAACCTTCTAAAACAGGGAGAAAAAAACATTTGAGCATCCAACAATTAATTTAATTGTTTCTTCTTAATTACCTTTGCATGGTATTTAGTATAGATATATAGCATATCTAGTATGAAGTATGATATTGAGGTATCTGGTATCCGATGTCTCCCAAGACTTTTAACAATTTAAGGTACCTCCATTGCATTTCTTGGATGGCAAGTTTCCTTTCCTGGTATCGGCACAAATGAGGTCAGTGAGACTGGACGTGATGCTTTTTATGAGATCTACAATTAGGAGGCACCACACCTCTCTTAGCAAAGACTCCAGGGCGAACCAAGGAATACAACTATGACACTCGGAAAGATAGGAGACAATTGTGAAATGTTGCCTCCAAAAACATCCTTATTGTAGATGTAATTGTACATCAAGCCTGTTGAGGTCCTTCGATGAGATCCTCTTCCCCATAGGCTCACAGCAGCTTCATTCACTCAAGAACTTGCTTTTAATCGCTCCCAATGTAAGGAAGGTTTTGACCGGCTCCTCTTTCCACCATTTCTTATGGAGTCACCTTTGGTTCATATTTCCCTGCAAGTCCGTATTTTGCTTTTCCAACAGTCCCTGCACGTCCCCCAAGAACCTCAAACCAATCTCTCAAGTCCTCAGGTGGCAACTTCTCTTTCGTAGCTTTGAGAACTGGAAGCAACAAGGCGCTTCCCACCAACCAGGGCTGATCTATGTGCAGGAGCTCCATCAGTATCTGCTCCTCTTTCTTGCCTGCCTTTTCTGCTGAGCCCTGGTTGTAATAAATTATTTATGAAACTGACAATTTATTAAGATTGATGTGTGAAGAGACTGCTTTTCGGTAGAATTGCAAAACAAGTTTGTGCAGAGACTATATTTCTCTCCCAAGTATCCTTTAAGCTGGGGAATTGAAATTCAAGAACGACTTGTTGTTTCTTCTAAATAGAATCTGCTTATAATTTATTGATCATTTTCTATCCATCTCTTTGAGGAAATAATGCCCGGCCTTGCCAACTAAATGCCTGGGAAACGAACTCAAAGGCCTTTGTATAGAAAGGCAGAACAATCTGCTTTTTAATCCTGACCCTCTGCTTAGCCACCAGGGATGGCGTTGGGTTATGTGGTGGCCCTCCAGCGGCCAGTGGAGCTGGTGGTGGACTCAGACAGTGAAGAGGTTGGGGAAGAACATGGGCCAGTCCTGGAGTCCGGGGAAGGCTCTGATGAGGGCTCTGTGTTGGATGCAGAGATGGGGCCAAGGCTATCGGACAATTATCGGATGCCTTCGGAGTCAGTAATTTTGCCTAACTCTGCCTTTTGAAACTTAAGTCAATTCCTGCAAGACTTTGCAGGTTAAGGCCTGGCTCTCCCCATTCCCCAAGAATTTGGGTCTAGATGAGGGACACCCCCTTTTGGCTGTTTACCATATTTTTCGGTGTATAAGACACATTCCATCCTCCCCCAAAAGTGGGTGAAAATGTCTGTGCATCTTTTACAGTGAATGTTGCCAAAACCATACACATCTGCCTGCTGTTTTTTGGCCTCTGCATGCCCCACTTTTGGACCTTTTTCTGGCTTGTTTTTGAGGCTGTTTTTTAGCCTGTTTCTGGGGCTTTTTTAAAAAAATGGCCCAAAAAAATCCCCGAAAAAAGGCTAAAAAAGCCTCATCAATGGGCCCAAAAAAGCCCCCAACGCAGGCCAAAAACCCCCCAAAAATGGGCCCCAAAAGCCCCCAAAACAGGCCAAAAGAGCCTCAAAAACAGGCCAAAAAAGCCCCAAAAATGGTGCACGCGTAGGCCAAAAAACCTTTTTTTGTTTTCTTCGTCTAAATCTAGGTGCATCTTTACACTCAGATGCGTCTTATATGCCAAAAAATATGGTAATCCTTGTGCTTGGTTGCCATGTTGTATATTGAGTTGCTTTTTAAATTCAATTCAATTTGAATCTTTATTGTCAATGCGCAACATGTATGCAGTGAAATTGAAAGTGGTGTAATAAAAATGTGGTGCGCTTAGTTTTGTATTTTTGCTTTTATTGTATACCGACCATATTGTTGGAGTTGGGCAACCCTACAGATCCATTAAGCAAAGAAACACACTTGGTGTGAAAATGTTTTACGTGGAGCAGTATTTTGTACACACATATACAGACACAAAGACCATCTCATTTAAAACAATAAAATCTAGCATCTCCTTTTATCGTAATAGCTATATGGAGTTTGGTGTTATGGTTAAGCCATCAAGCTAGAAACTGGGAGACGGGGAACAGGAATCCTTTCTTAGGCACGAAGCCAGCTGAGTGACCTTGGGCCAGTCATTGTCTCTCAGCCCTAGGAAGGAGGCAGTGGCAACTCCTTCTGAAAAAATGCTCCCAAGAAAACTGTAGGAACTTATCCACGCAGCCTCTGATAATTGGACACAACTAAAGGGAAGGGGGAAAAAAATACTTGATGAGCTTAATGGAAATAATTTTTACAACAGGGCTGTAGGAAAATCAGTGCAAATAGAAAGTAATTTGCTTACAGGCAGAGAGTAAGTGAATGGCAGAGGTCAGATGAATGTTTATGGGCTTCCTGGTTCTTTCTGTGATGGTATTGTTTCACTGATTCATTATGTCATAATATAGAGTCAACTGAATGAATGCATATCTGATGGCATAAGAATTTTGGGCTATTGAAATGTGTCCCTCGGCAAGCAACCTGCTTTTGTTTTCATTGTTTTCCTTAAACAGGCAATTAAATAAAAGCCTAAAAGGGCCATATATTGCTAAATGTCCCATTGATTTACCATTTTGGGGGTGGTATTTGACTATAATTCAAAACATTCTCAGGTTTTGGTGTTCTTTTTCAAACGGATGAATCCAGCAAAATTATGGGACATTCAGTTCTAGATTGTTTCGTAATCGGCAGCGACAACCTTCCCTGATGGGAAACAGCATTTCCAGTTGTTGTTTTTTTAATGTAATTTGCACTTGCCTGAAATCTCAAAATGTAGCTTTTTGGATACAACCTCTACCATTTTCCTTGGTGTAGGAATGACAAAGATGGCCAAGATGATTGACGAACGGCAGCAAGAACTGACTCACCAGGAACACCGAGTCATGCTGGTCAATTCCATGAACACGGTGAAGGACCTCCTCTCTGTCCTTATTTCAGGTAACCCTCAATCAAAACATAGGATTGCGTGAAGTCATATGCTATGAATTTCTGAAGCAGAGGAATACGCTTTGTGAAAGGTGTTCAAAAATAGACTCTTCTTGTATGTCTAATAAACCTACCATATAACTAAATCTGTGACTTTATTTGTGGCTGTTTGTGGGCTGGAGAAGTTCTCAGCTGGCATAGCCTGCATATTTCCTATTTATGTTCTGGAAGCTGGGCTTCCTGAGACATGTTGAATGGATGGGCTATTTATATGTTGTTATATTTGTGATGCTTGCCTTGAGTGGGCACTGCAGTTCAGATTAAGATATTGCTACTGTCTGATTTCAGACCAAGTCTATAGGTTTGTTGAAAAGCACAAACGTTCAGCTCAAACAAGAACAAGAATTGTGATTAAGAAAGGAAATGTTACTTAACCCCGGTGGTCTGCGCTTGAAATCTTGACAAGGAAGAAAATGCTGCTTCTGATTATTTCAAGAAAAGAATCTGCAAATGTGAATTGCACAAGCATTTTTTAAAAGACCTTTGAAAAATGGAATTTATTATTATTTATCACATTTATCACATTTATATACCGCCCTATCTCCGCAAGGACTTTGAATTTGAAAAGTCATAGCTCCAATAGCAACAATATCAGTAATGAGGGTGCTTTTATGGATAGACTGTATCTGGAAAATGTTTTAGAAGAAATGTCAGATGTAAAACAAATTGTATCTGACAAATTAGAAATGATATCAAAAGTGGATTTACAACTGTCAAGCTAAGAGCATGATTTAGAACAGGATATTTCATTGGGTTTACCAAAGAAACTGGCTGAGCTTTTAAAATTTTAAAGGGAAATACAAATAACAAAATAAGAGAGTGACCTAGATATTTGTTTTTTCCTGTTGGATTTACAAAAGAGGTTTGTTAAAACCTTGAAGAACTTTGTGCTATAGGACAAAGAAGAAATTAAGAATACATCAAATCCTACAACAGTATTTGAATGAATGAAAGATTAAGTCTGTTAGAAGTAACAGAAAATGGTAAATTTTTTAATAAATATGGTTTATTTGATCAAAGTTAAAATAAAGTGCTACTTCTAGCTACCCTTTTTGGGCTTTCTGCTGACATCAGCATTGAAAAGATGATTTGTGGATTTGTTTACAGATAAACAAATATGGGGTATGGGATAAAGAGATAAATGTAACTTTATAAGGGGTGAAGAGTGACTACAATTGTTTAAATTGTTGTGAAGAAGGTTGGAAGGCACCTCCTTATGTATTTCTTTTCTTTTTATGCTTTCTAATCTGTTTTCTTCTTCTTTTTCTATTCACTTTTCTTTCCTTAAGTTTGTATCAGATTCTAGTATTATAACACAATGTAACACAATTTTTGTTTCTGAGTAATCAATATAATTTTCTAATTGATCGATGTGAATTTTAGAATAGAAGAATGGTATAATGAAATGTGGAAATTAGCTTTAAATGATAAAATGACATGTGA
>JAEANM010024849.1:0-11067 GCA_017656035.1 Myanophis thanlyinensis | reverse complement strand
AGAAGAGAAGAGAAGAGAAGAGAAGAGAACCTTTATTGTCATTTTTTACTATGGGCACACTGGCACACATTAAAAATGAAATTCTATTGCCTGCTCTCAAAAATGTACACATCCATAACACACATATAGATATGCTATATACATATATATGTATACACACCTACATCCTAACATATAAAAACATTTAAATCCCTGTCCATCTTGAATACATAGTGGAAAGACAGTCCACAAGGTTGATATTGTGTGGAACAAACCTGTGATTGAGTGTGGATGTTCTGCTTCAGATATCACAAAGCCTTCACCCAGGAGGTAACAAGGAAATAGGTCATGAAAAGGATTTATAGCATCCCAGACAATACTGCATATGTATGGACTTCTATGTATGAACTCCAGTGAACAGGTTTGTCTTTATGGCATTAGGTTAACAAATACAGGTAATTGATTTATGGATCAATATGTCTGGACTTCTATGCTGGCTGTAGAATAGACCACTGGTCTATATCAATGACCTGTATTTGTTGGCATAATACTGTAAAGACAAATTTGTTCACTGAATCAGCTTATAGCTCTATATCTACATTTATTCATAAATATTTTGTATCTATAGTATGTACATTTTTCTCAGTTAGACATGTAGTGCATATCAGGCACTATAGTATATTTAGTCTCATAGCACTCTAATAAGTGAGGCCATTTAAGGCGAAATAGCCTGTCTTCCCTAATGAGTTTCTAAGAGTGATCTACTGGCATTGTCTTAAGTACATATAAACATGGACGAAGTTCAGAAAGGAAAGTATTTTGTGAAATTATTATTATTATAACGATAATGACAAGAGTCCTGATGGCATAGTGGCCAGAATGCAGTATTGTATCTAACTGCCCACTGCCAGGAGTTCAATCCTGATTGGTTCCAAGTTGACTCAGGCTTCAGCCAGAAACACAGGCAGCTACTTTTCAATGTAAGTGTGTCATTCATAAAGATAGAATATATTTTATTTTGAATGATTAAATGGGATAATAACAATATTGCATGAAGAAATTTTATGCTTTATTGAAGCATATAAGTATAATGTGCAGGTTAAGGTTAGAAGTTGGAAGATTAGGATTATGTATACTTAATTGTATTATTGTATAAATTGTATTAAATTAATTGTATTATTATTGCTAGCATTGTGTAAAGATAGATTGACCCAGTCAATACACTGTCCACTAAGTATGTATGAAAAAAAAAAAGAATATATTTTATTTTGGCCATTTCATTGTAATGTTCCATAGCGTAGTTCTACAGTCACACTCCGAGGATGGTAAAATGAGGCAAAATGGTTACTGGGACAATACACAGATAATGCTTCTATAATGTAAATCACTCAGAGAATGCTATAAAGCACTATAGATTAATATATAATCCTAAATACTATTGCTAGTGCAATTATAGTTATAGTTATCAGCAATAAAATGTTCCAACCTGGAAATAAAACAAAGCTGGAACATTCGTGAAGCCTCTGGAAGGTCTTAGTTAAGTCAGAACAGTAGTTTGGGGAACTGTTGTTTTACTTATCTGAGATCTAATGTAAATCTAATCATCTGTTTATAATTCTTGATTGTATAAAATGAGGAAATATTGACAAGATTTTTTATTAGAAATCTTGAAAGACTATATGTTGTGCAATAGTAGAGCTTCTATTCCAGAAATAACATGGATAAATGATTTGATGAGATTCTTCAATTCATTCTCTGGATAGTTTCTAAATAAATGGAAATTTATCCAAAACTATTACAGGATTTCAAAAGCCTAGAAAACTATTCAAATGACATGACAATATGTAGGTTGTTCCAAGAAAACAAGGGTTTTTTTGGAAGCTGAATATGAGGTCAAATCATTCTAATTTTTTGTTTTGACAGTTTTACTGTTATAACTCCTAATGCTCCAGTAACTTCAAGAAAAAACTTTTGCTGTTTTATTCCACAACTTTGGTATTTCAGTTGTTATTTCCCAATATTTTACAATAATATCTTGTTCCTTCTGAGCTATTCTACCATCATTTAGTATTGACCACAGCTATAAATAAAATAAGATTTTTTCACTTACTATGATATCCCTTCAGTTTGTCTTCTAGAAGCTAATCCAAATGTGAAAGTCCCATCATTTGTATCATTCTAGAAAAATATTTTGAATGTTATGGTCATAATTTGGGGCATCAGATCCATTTTTTATTACTTTAATTCCAATGCAGTGTTTCTCAATCTCAGCTTCTTTAAGATGTGTGGACTTCAATTCCTAGAATTCCATGCTGGTTCCCACAGTTTAAGAGTGTGGACTTTCCAAAGATGCTTTTTCAAAAGGTAACTGGACTTTCTTTGTTTTTCCTTAAAGAGGATTTGCTTCTCATCCAAGAAGCGTCTTCAGATCTGAATGTTTTTCTTGGATGAGAAGCAAAACCTCTTCAAGAAAAAACAAAGAAAGTCCAGTTGCTTTTTGAAAAAACACCTTTGGGACAACCATGATCTGAATGACTGAGAGTCTCCATAGACATGTGGACTTCAACTCCCAGAATTCCAGGCTGGCTCCCTTACTTTAAGTCTAAGACTTGTGGATGTCAACTCCTAGAAGTCCATGCTGGATCCCATGGAATGGGAGTTGAGCATGGAATTCTGGGAATTGAAGTCCACACATCTTAAAGTTGCTGAGATTGAGAAACACGGTTCCAATGAACTACTGTATTTTTTGCCACAAACTATATCTTGTTTTATCTGGTATGAGCAATTTTGCTATAGCTGCTTATTAGTAGTTAATAATCTTCTCTTTGTATAGTCTACAGTTGCTATTGTTTTCAGTTTTTTTTGAATTCTTGTTTGATGACATTGTTGCTAGTACTTGCTCTCATGGTGCAATACTATGCCTTAAGACGTTTCCTTCTTGATGAATCCAATCTGAAACCATTGTCAAGTTTTATTACTATTCACCTCACCTTCAGTGTCTTTCAGATTTTGGACTGTGGAGAGAATTATCTTCCAAAATGTTCGTTCACTATTGTAGCTGTTTAGTTTTGTGTGCCTCCTTCAATTCTGTCACTTCCAAAATGTTTTTTCTTGCAGACATTTATTAATATATTCTCTATGCTTTCTTTTATACAGTTATTGAAGCCTCTGATTTCATCCTCCACTGTCTGCTATATTGGAAAAAAACCATGACCATCAGTTTTCCTTGGTAAATACAAATTATCTATGTCACTTTTTGGATGTAATGCATAATGAATTGCTTTATGCTTTTAGTTCTTATCATATAAGGTGTCTGGTCCAGTTTTCACTGGCTGTGTAGCATATTACAGAGATGGTCCAAGTATTAAATGGCTTAGATTATATTACTGCCATTTGCCTTCAGTCTTAAAACTTTTCTAACTTGTTTTACATATTTGAAGCTTTTCTAATTCATTTTACATATTTTCTTTTTCAGTTAGGTATGCAAGACACTGTTAGCTTCTAAAAGACCGTATTATTTGTAACCTCTCTTTATCATTGATGCTTTGATTTCTGTGCTACTTTATAGTTCAATGCCATCTATGGAATTTTTCATTGTTTAGTTACCAGTGCGGCAAACTTGTTCACTCTAAATCTCATTTTGAGGATATAATTAAAGATTTAAACTGTATTTAAATAACAATTACACTTTTATATATGATTTCAAATGATCTTCATTGAACAAATTGGAAATATTTGTGTATTACTTGGATAATGTGCTGTTTAAAGGCATTTTCTTTAAAGTTATTAGTAATTATTAGAATCAGAGCTGTGTTAAAAAGCAATGAAGACAAATAGTTTCCCAGAAGAAATCTTCTGATTTTGACTTCTCCAGGTGTGTGTGTCTCTCTGTGTGTGTATCTGCGTGTGTGCATTTTTCTATTGCATTGTTTATAGATTTTGTATTAATCTTAACTCCCAAAATTTCCATTCAAAATTCCATCCAAAATTCATCTGTGAATACTAATTCAAATCATACAGAGGTGAGCATATACTAGCAATGATTAATAGCAATTTAGTTACTTTGTAAGAGTTCTTACAATTCTTAGTTATTTTGTTTTACATGATTAAAAACATTTGGCCTGTATTGACAGTCACCAACAGTTCCTTGCTATGATATTTGAATTAAATGATTTGCAAGATGAGAAAATAAAATGGATAAAAGTTTGCACCTAAATGCATAGCACTTCTCTTTTCCTAGCACACTCCAGTCTTTACCTTTTTACTGTGTACGTTCTTCAATTTATGCTCTACTACAGGTAGTCCTCAACTTGCAATCATTTAGTGATTGTTCAAAGTTCAAAGTTACAACAGTACTGAAAAAAGTGACTTATGACAATTACTACCAAGCTGCCTTCCATTGAGGACCTGAATACCGCACAAGTCAAAAAGAGGGCTGGGAAAATATTTAAGGACTAGTCACGTCCTGGACATAAATTGTTTCAACTCTTACCCTCAAAACAACGCTATAGGGCATTGCACACAAGAACGACTATACACAAGAACAGCTTTTTCCTGAATGCCATCACTCTACTAAACAAATAATTCCCTCAACACTGTCTAACTATTTATAAAGTCTGCATTACTGTTGTTCTCATCATTCCATCACCCACCCACCCCATTATGACTATAACTTGTTGCTTGTATCCTTACAATTTATATTGATTATTGTTTCCTAGTATGAATTGACTGCTTATTTGTACCCCATGACTATCATTAAGTGTTATATCTTATGATTCCTGACGAATGTACCATTTCCTTTAATGTACACTGAGAGCATATGCACCGAAGACAAATCCCTTGTGTGTCCAATCACACTTGGCAAATAAAAAATTCTATTCTATTCTATTCTATTCTATTCTATGACTGTTTTTCATACTTATGATCATTGCAGCATCCCCATTGGTCACACAATCAAAATTCAGTTGTTGGCAACCAGTTCTCAGTTATGATGATTGTGGTATCTCAGGGTCATGTGATCACTTTTTGCAACCTTATGACAACCAAAGGATACTTGTTCAGAATATCACTAAGAGATCCACAGAACTAAAATGTTAAAGAGTGGTTTTACAACCTTGGATTGATGCTTGAGCTACCAACATTCTTGGAGAGAACACACACAGAATAACCAAAGGGACCTTGGAGTTTTTCTAGTCCAACCGCCAGCTCAAGCAGAAAAGCCTATTCCATTCTGACAAATGGTTGTCCAATCTCTTCTTAAAAACCTCCAGTGATGGAGCATTCACAAGTTCTGGAGGCAACCATTCCACTGATTGTTTTCACTGTTTGGGAAGTTTCTCCTTAGTTCTAAGTTGAATCTCTCCTTGATATGTTTCCAACCATTACTTCTTGTCCTGCCCTCAGCTGCTATGGAGAATAGGTTGACCCCTTCCTCTCTGTTACAGCCTCTCACATATTGGAACATGGCTATCATGTCCCCTTTAATCCTCCTTTTCATTAGATTAGACCAGGGATGGGCAATTACAGCTCCTTCATGACTCGTGGACTTCAACTCCCAGAAGGGAGTTGAAGTCCACGAGTCATGAAGGAGCCGTAATTGCCCATCCCTGGATTAGACATAGCCAGTTCCTTCAACCGTTCATTGTATATTTCAACTTCCAGCCCCCCAATTATCTTTGTTGCTTTCCTCTGTAGTCTTTCTAGAGTCTAAGCATCTTTTTTGTATCATGGTGATCAGAAAATGATGCAGTATTCCAAGTATAGTTTTACCAAGACCATATAACCCTTTGCGCTGGATATAGTGGCAATACCTCCATTATTGTAATATTCTCCACATGGGACTTTTTATGCCTCCATTATTGTAATATCTCTACATGGGACTATTCTTAAGAGCTGTAATTAATATAAAATGCAGCAATTCCACATTTGTGATGAGTGTTTACTTATTGCCAGGGAATCCCTCTTTTTTATATAGGCATAGAAAAGGTGTTAAAGAACCTGTTTCCTATATTGCTAATTGGCCAAATATCTCAGCTGCTACAGCGATGGATTTTGGATGTTTCTATTGTTTTTATTTAAAAAAAAAAATTGATTGTAAGCCACCCAGAGTAATTGACTGAAATGGGCAACTATAGAAATTCAATAAATAAATATGTATGTGCATATGCATGTACATATGCATTTCTTATCAGTTGACTTTTTCTTTCTTCTCCTTTCTTGCTTGGTCTTTCCTGAACTATTTCTTTAATTTGCATAATTTAAAATAATGCTCATTTTCAGTTATTTATTTAGGCTCCCCCCATAATTCATTCTTTTGATAACTTTTCTGTTTTCCTTCAGAGCATTCTTACATTTATCCTGTTCATTTGAACTGTTCTCTGTGTCTTCCTATTCAGTGTATTAAATTGACATAAAGGGAGGGAAGAGTTAAACTTTTTTTGTGGAAAGGGGTCAGGCAGCAGGATGGTAATTTTGCCTAAGCAGATCAAGGAAAAACTGCAATCAGCAGCATGACTAAAGGGAAGAGATTGGCTTGTTTGTTTAATTAACCAAATACATCCTCCCTGCCACCTCTAAAAAGAAAAAGAAAAAAAAATTAGATTTGTTTGTTTGTTTCAAAATTGCGCTGCAGATCTGGAGATGAAATCAGATGTCCTGAGGTGAATCACATATTTCTAGATCTCCATATACAAATCAGTCTCTGCCAAGTATGTAGAATAAATAAATGCACCCTGGACATAAATTGTTTCAACTCCTACTCTCAAAACAATGCTATAGGGCACTGCACACAAGAACAACTAGACACAAGGACAGATTTTTTCCTGAACACCATCACTCTGCTAAACAAATAATTCCCTCAACACTGTCAAACTATTTACTAAGTCTGCATTACTATTATTCTCCTCATTGTTCCATTCCCCCCCATGACTATAACTTGTTGCTTGTATTCTTAACAAACCATAAGGTTTGTATTGATTATTGTTTCCTAGTATGACTTGATTGCTTATTTGTACCATTAAATGTTATATCTTATGATTCCTGACATATGTACCGTTTCCTTTTATGTACACTGAGAGCATATACACCAAAGACAAGTTCCTTGTGTGTCCTATCACACTTGGTGAATAGCAAATTCTATCTATCTATCTATCTATCTATCTATTCTAATATTACAAATTACAATATCATATGTGCAAATATCAATACAATTTTCTCCCTCATCTCTAGAAAAATACCACAGAGAGTCATAGAAGGGCAATCAATCTACAAAAAATAAATAGGACTTTTTCCACTGTTGAAGTATTCTTTTTCTTGCCTTTTCCCTTTTCCTGATCCAACAATCCAAAACTTTATTTCAATAACCTAGAAGAAAAAGCAACTAGGCTACTGCTATTGGGAAGGAGGGAGTGGGGGGAGAGAAAGTAGAAAAAAAATAAATTATATGTTTTAAAGCAATAAAAATCATTTTAATTGAAGATATTACTGATATAAATGCATCAAAGTAGGTATATATTGGAAACAACATTTCTTTTCCTTTGTGGAAACTTTCATATACATTTTAAGCTTTCTAGATACTGATTTAATCTTATCTTACCTTAATAATAGCTGTCTTAGATGAAGAATGATCTTATTTTACTTTTTTTTTAGTTCTGTACAAGGCTCAAGGCTCTGATAAATAGTTTTATCTGTCTCCCATAGTCAATCTTTCCTTCTTCTTATTATAATATACATAAACAATAAAGCTTATAATTTATTCTGCAACTCATATAATTAATAACTGAAAGATGTGAAGTGAGAAGGCATTAGCTCTTGACAGTGAATTTCATGTATTTACTCATATTTTTGGGAAGAACTGTGTTTTACTCAACAATGTTTTTAATAGGAACAAAGAAGAAAGAAGAAAGGAGACGGAAATTGTGAAGGAGGGGAGAAAGGAATCAACCTATTCTCTGAAGCACCTGAAGGCAGGACAAGAAGCAATGAATGGAAACTAATTAAGGAGAAAACCAGCCTAGAACTAAGGAGAAATTTCCTGAAAGATAGAACAATTAATCAGTGGAACAACTTGCCTCCAGAGGTGTGAATGCTCCAACACTGGAGGTTTTTAATAAGAGATTGGACAACCATTTGTCTGAAATGGTATAGGGTTTCCTGCCTAAGCAGGGGTTTGGATTAGAAGAGAAAAACAAAGAAGACACAGACAAAGATGATGATGAAGAAGAATTCAATCCTTTATTGTCAATGCACAACATGTGTGTAGCGAAATTGAGTGAGCTTCCATCAGTACAATCACACAAAGCACAGAAACACAGAATACATTCAGATGCAGAATACATCTCCAGACTTATAAACAAATCCCTAACCCCAGGAAATGCCCGGGCTGGCACAAAACTTCACCACCTTCCTAAAATTTGTCAGTATTGTCATCTCTCATAAGTCTTTTGATTATCCTAACCTATCCTCTTCCCACTTAGTAAATTGTTATTATTTATTTAGCGTACACTGAGAACCTGAACAAAGCCAACCTCAGTCCCTGTAATCATAAATAAAACTTCTATGGGGAGTATTGCAGTCACCTCATCACTTGATGTCCAGTTCAGCTATCCAGGTGATTGCTTCATGCAGGTCTTCTAGAGCAGTGGTCACCAACCAGTGGTCCATGGACCACTGGTGGTCCGTGAGAAAATTTTGGTGGTCCACAGAAAAAATTATTTGCATTTTTTATATTGCACTAAATCAGGGGTCGGTCATTAGGCAGATCATACTAGTGGTCCGCGGGATTTAAAATTATGAATTTAGTGGTCCCTGAGACCCCAAAGATTGGGGACCTCTGTTCTAGGGGACAAGAGAATCTAGGGAGAGGGGGTGGTATATAAATTTGATTAATAAATAATAAGAAATAAATGTGGTGAGCCATCTTGCACAATACATTTAACAGTTTGCCTATCAGCACCGCAATTACAACAAGGGGAATCTTTCCATCCCCATGGATAAAGGGCAGAGGCACTTCTTCCAGTATCACACCTAATTGTGTTCGATTTTGACCAGACAAAGTGAGGCAGGTCAAAACCAGATGGTTTGGGTAGAGGGATCACTAATGGTCAGCCCACAAGAATGTACCGTGGACCATTCCTCTCTCCAGGCATTCTCGGGGTTAAACTGGATCAATGTTAAATGAACGGCTTGTTTTCCAAGCTGGCCTAGGAGATTTCAATCTCTTTTAATACTCGTGTTACTTTCCCATTCTTTAAGACAGCAATAAGGGGCAGGCACAGATGCACCCTTCACACATGTGTTATACAAGTCGCACAACACGTATGTTAATACAGCCACTCCACGAACAAGTTCCATCCACATACGAACATTTTAAGGCAGACTTGTGTCATCATGTCTGGAGTCAGTGGTGGCATCAACCCTGTTGATTGGCTAAATCTCTATGGAGATTTTCAGTCATCCAGGTCATCATTGTCCCCAAAAAGTGGTTTTCCAAGAAGCAACTGGACTTTCGTTTTGCTTCTCATCCAAGAAGAGCTGAAGAAGATGAGAAGCGGACAAAGAAAAACCAGAAAGTCCAGATGCCACTTGAAAAACCACCTTTTGGGACAACTATGGCCTGGATGACTAAGAATCTCTGTAAACATGTAGCTATGCACTTCTTCAAAAGGTCTTCAAAGAAAAAACCAAGAAGTCCAGTTGCCTCTTGAAAAAACCACCTTTGGGACTGTGGATTGCTTGCATTCTTAGCATATTTGTTCTCTCCAGCAAATTAGTTTGATTGTTTTAATAGCTTTTATTTTGTGTTCATTTCCAATTGCTGTTGTTTCAATTATGTAAGCTGCCTCACAGTCATTTAGGGGAGATGGGCGGTGATATAAATGAAACAACTAATATATAAATACAAGGACAACAAGCAGTGTCCAAAGAAGAAAGAGAAGAAAAACATACATCAGCATGTAAAAGAGACCGAAGTACATCAAATGCATTTGGGAGCTAAATCAAATGAAAATGGCATGCTATTTTTTTAAAAGGGGGATTTTTGTTTTAATTTTATTGCTGTCAAATTCTCCTTTAGTAGCCAGCAGTTGTGAGACCAACACACTGGAAAGAAAACATGTAACCCAACTATACTCCGACACACTCTGTAGTCTTAAAATGATATGATAGAAAATAAAATTGTGTCAAACGCTGCTCTCTTTTTTTTTTCTTGCAAAATAGTCTCTCTCCGCTCTTGAAAATATATATTTGTATTCCAAATCAGCAGATGCCTCATTTCAGATGATTTAGCTTGTGTTTATTATTTAGAATATTTTTGGGCAGAGTTGATTCTAGATAGCGCCAAATGAAAAACCCGAGAGTTGTTTACAGAAACCTGGCCTAAGCTTTGTTAAAAAAAATCTGTTGCAATGTTAAATATTGTTTTGCAAGAAGAGCTGAATGGTTGCTTTTACAATATGATTTATTATAAAAGTGAACCGAATAAAATACATTTGCAAATGGTTCACGCCCACTGACAGTTACCGTGTTAGCCGCTGTATTCTAGTTAACGTTACACAAATATATTTTGCGCCAATTCCGCTAACAATTTTTTTCCTACCTACCAAACTTCCATTGAAACCGCCCCCCCCCCCAAATGTTTGCGGATACCTGAGCAAGTACGCAGCTGGAATTTGTAATGTGAGTAGAGACAAAGAGAATTTCCCCAACCTCAAGTAGCTTTTCTGTTTTACAGATCTCTAATCTGTTAAGCCTGCCTAATCACCATATTGGAAAAATTAAAGGGTATGCTTAAAATGGTTTATGTTTCTTCATGATCCCCCTTGGCAATATTTCTTTAAGGATTTTCAACAAAACCATTTAAATTTGCGAGTGGCGAAGGAAAGGGAATACCTACTATCAGAATTGGGGTATTGCCCAATTTTGTACACGTTGCTTACAGTATGCTGAACACTCTCTTTAAAACATATACCATATATATATATGGTATATATGTATATATTATATGATATAAATGTGGTTAATTGATGGATAAAAGTATATAAGAAATAAGGAAGATAAAGTGTTAGAATAGTATAAAAAAACAGTATTAAT